>JAVTVY010027507.1:0-111109 GCA_036873755.1 Hanleya hanleyi | reverse complement strand
GAGAATCCCCGTGACATCAGATCTGTCCCTCCCAGAGCGTACGCAAATCCCGAAAACCTTGATCGCTGTCCCGTTCAGTTGTATAAGGTGTACAAAAGTCAACGCCCCTCAGACTTCTGTAACGACGATGACCCGTTTTACCTGGCAACTTCCACAGTAGACGTTCAACTCAACCAATGTCTCTGGTTTAAACGTCAACCAGTTGGTATCAATAAACTTGAGAAAATCATGAAGAAAATGTGTGAGGCGGGTGGCCTCGTTGGTGACAAGCGTCTCAGAAACACCAGCGCGCGGAAATTGATGTGTCAGAAACTAACTGATCACGATATTCACCCCACACACATCATGCAACTTTCAGGCCATAAGAATTTCCGGTCACTGAATAATTACAGCACAGTTTCTGCACGACAGCAAAAAATGACGTCTCATATTATGAGCACACCCGCAGCCACGAATTCCTCTTCGGTAGACGTGTACGGTGCTGCATCTATTCGCCCCACGCGAGTGCCGTCTCCCCCTGCAGCTATCACACGCCGTGAAAATTGCCCTGATGATTCAAGCTGTTCGTCGTTCAACACAGTCACAACAGAAACCGTATAGATCTGCTGCCACAACCAGTCACGCTGTAAGTTCCTCCCATAGTAGCTCCTATAACTTTAACACACAAAGTACAAAGGACTTTGTTGGTGAGCTGCAAGGAATGATAAGTGGCAATCATCTCTCTGGTTGTACATTTAATTTCAACATCAACCTCGTGTCCAGTGGTACGGCCAAATCGAAGGCAACACAGTCGCAGACAAACCGCAATTTGCTCGGTGAAAATAACTCGAGTTCTGAGTCTGATTAACAGCACGTTAGATGAACATGTTCTTCTACCGTCTTCTCACAACATGTTGTTTCTTGTTAAATATATTTGACCTGTTGCATTGTTAATGATTGCCGTGAGTAAATTTGTCATCCATGACATGAATTTGTAGAACAACGATATACTGCTTCGTTACTCACTGCACACTTTGCTTCGCCTCACTTCGAACTGAACTGTTCGTTTCACCGACACTGTTTGTCGCATGTCTTAACCAAAACCAACTAAATACTTGACTTATGTACTCCATAAATGACACATAGTTTCAGTAGCGAAATATTTCAACAATTTCGGTGTCATTAAAGTAGTGTATTACTTATAAAAATCTTGTTCTCTTTTATTCAGCGCTTGTAGCCTGGGTGTGATTCGGCCCATTCATGGACCAAAGTGCCCAATAGTAGTATTGCGCGCTTGACCTGGTTTTGCGCTTACAACATCGTCGGTCGAAAATGGGACGTCAGTCTTTATTTTAGCTCCTCTGATATGTTATATGAGAAAAAAGCTCTCACACTCGTTCATTTCTAGACGACTTTTCCCACACTCGTTTGAGAAAAATGTGCCCTGCACTCGCTAAAGCTCGTGCAGGGCACATTTTTCTCAAACTCGTGTGGGAAAAGTCGTCTAGAAATGAACTCGTGTGAGGACCTATTAGTCTTCATTTCGCGCTATATTCCATCTCGAATTCCCAGTATCCACTTACGACGTCCATACTGGAGAAACAAATTTCATCATCTTAGGTGTTATGGGCGCTGAAATTCTTTAATGGACGACGGCTGAATATTGAATGACGGACTAGACGCTTGTATTTTAAGACAGTCATCCATCCAAATCAGCGAATGTGCATCCCTGTCCCTGCAGCGGGAATAGCTCGACGATAGCTGAACGATGTTAATTCAGTTACGAGATGAGTCAAGATTGGAAGTTCTGAATAAACACTCTTACTCCAACGGTAACGGAGATATTGAATCTGAGGTCTGGAAAGATATGCAAATGCATCTTGCGCCTTGATGAACTAAATTGATGAGGAAGCTCATATTTTTAAATCAAATCCTTGATAACTGATTGACATAGTAATGGACTGATTGTTACTGTATGAAAACTACAATTTTGCGTGATAACATTGTACGCCACCTGTATCATCCCGGTCGTCACAAATTAGTTACACATGAATAGGATTACCGATCGACTAGTGAACAGTACCAATCGGGAGTTTCCCATAACTGCTCCAAAATGTTTGACATGTGCTATTGTGCGATTTCTGCAAAGAACCTTGCAGCACCCAGTTGTATACTGTCCGTAGCTGACAGTAATGACGTAACGGGTATACAGCCTGAATGCAAGGGCCGACTTACAGGGAAGAGGGGGGTGTGTTTCAGATGGATCCGAACCCCATATAAAGATTTTATAATTCGTTTATTTCCACATAGTTACAATGTGACTACAATCAGTCAAGCAAGTTACAAAATTGCCCAATTTACCAAAGTAAAATACTTTCCTCTTTCAAATGAGATACCTTTTTCCACTATGTATATGCTTTTTATTAAATTCAACGGCTCAGTTCGATTTGGCAATATTCGTAGCCAATATCACATCATATGGTTTATAACTGTAGGTTTTTCAAAAGTACCAAAACTTACTTCAAACTTGGTAAGCGAGACCGAAGAAACTATATTTTGTAGTCTAAGCACATTTTCTTCTGTTAGCATGTTTAAAGCACTATTATGTTGAACAATTGTTAGAGAAAGTAAATTGAGAATATACATCATTGGTAGGTGCTGAACATATAAAACTTATCTCCATCAGTCGTGTAATAGGATATGTACATGGCGTATACGTATCTCGCCTGGTGATATTTGTTAGATGACGTGAAAAAAACAGAAATCGGTTGGAAGAGGCTATTCTATCGATCGCTTTCACTCCAACTCTTGCGGATTATAATATCACACAATGATGGCAAAATATGATCGTAACGTGCAGGATCTGTGGCGCTACGCTTTATACCGTACGTCTTATCCCGATTAACTCATAGCCGGGGCCATAAAAACACATGAAAAATCAAATTGTGACTGAAATAAATTATACTCCGGTCTGATGCTTGTAGTAAGTCAAATATGTGATAAATTCCTAGTTTATTTCCTGTATTACGTTCACCACACCAAATGGAAATACACACAACTAAGATAGACCTTGTATTGTGGAATACGTAGTCTTCCTTTCGCTCTACATCTCGACATCCCGGTAGCCACTTATGAGGTCCATACTGGAGAAGCACATTTCACCACCTTAGGTGTCAGGTGGATCCGAACCCCATATAATTATTTTATAATTCGTTTATTTCCACATAGTTACAATGTGACTACAATCAGTCAAGCAAGTTAAAAAATTGCCCCATTTTACCAAAGAAAAATATTTTTCTCTTTCAAATGAGATACCTTTTCCCATGCACTATGTATATACTTTTTTATCAAATTCAACAACTCAGTTCGATTCGGCAATATTCGTAGCCAATATCATATCATATGGTTTATAACTGTAGGTTTTCAAGAGCACCAAACTTGCCACAATTGTTCAGCATATGGACACTCCACAAACATACGCAACATGTCTTCTGGTTTGTCATGCAATGACTACACAGATCGGTGTCAATATTACTTTATACAGAATTGTTTTCGTTGAGATTTGTGTGTTGCACACTTTCAAGTTTTATTTCCATAGGTTTGGTATAGCTGAAAAGATATTCTCCTTGTATTCTATATAACTGTTATAACTCCACAAAATGGCGAAACTGTCCATTCTAATTCTTCACCGACAAACCGGATTTCATTTATCTTTAATAAATGGGATTTGTTTTATTCGTGTTGTACCACAATGGCTGAATCCTGATATCTCCAAGAGTATCTTCATGTACATTTGAGGAGGACTTTACAAATTCAGACCACAAATGACATTTGTCCGAAACGGATTTTTGATATTTTTACTCACATTCTTGCTATATTCTGATCCCATATAAAAATATTTTGTCGATATTAGTTAAACGGAAAACTGCATTGAATTTTTCGATGCTTATCCAATAAAAACAGCTGAGTTACATATTTGAGCTGATCGGTCAGAACCGCTCCCGAACTGGCGTATTTCAATCCGTTTAAGCCGGTGCTAGGTGCCGTGTGGATACTGAATAGTTTCCACATGAACAGCTGCAGTAAAAGAGCGGCTGAGATACCAAGGCTATGCCATAAAATACTTCGTACTCTAGTTTAAGGATAGCTGTCCCCTTAGAGGGTCAAAATTCAAATATTCACTATTTCCTCTAACATTTGGTGAAAAAAATGAAATCAAAATTATAAATAGAAGTGCTTCAATATTAGGATTAAAAAGTTAGTTTCCGACTGGAACAATTAAACAGATTGCCTTAGCTTGGGCTTGGCTACTATTATTTTTGTCTGTTAAATTTCTCTTTCCAAAACTCATTTCCGCAGTATTATGGTAAGCTAATTATCTATTAGTCCTACTTATTTACATTAATCTACCCCCTTATGATCAAAACCATGCGAACATCCGTATTTTTGTTTCTAATTATAACAGTGACACTTCACTCAGACACCAGCTGAAATAGTTTTAGCAAGTTTTTTAAGTTTAAACCGCCTTGATGAAAAAACTTAGTGTAATAGTTATCCAGAATAAACAGGAATTCGAGTAGGTCCCATTAGACAGATTAAAAATGTATTTGACAATAGAGTTCAAGCAAAAAATTTGGATTAATGTATAGCTGAACACATTTTGCTCGATTTCTAGCCTTTCATTTTTGTACAAAATCCGAGATTTAAACGTTTATTTCTCGAAAAGTATCCATGCTACGCTTTTGAAATTTGGCATGCTTGTTACTTATAAGGTGATCTAGTAAACTTATCTGACTTTTTGTAAGTTCGGATTAGTTTTTTAATTATTCAACTTTTGAGACAAACGACCGTAAAAAAGTATGTTTTTTTTCAATTTATTTTAGTAAAATAGCTGTAAAAACAAAACCAGGCAAAATTTTAAAAAATGAGATAAAGTTTACTAGTTCGAATTGTCTCCTATCAAGGTATGCCATCAAAGTTGAAACAAGACCAAAAGTTTTCATGAAATTTCAATTGAAAAATGGACATTATTGTTTTCATTTTAATTTTATAAAATTGGAATATTTTCTACACAGTAGCAGCGTCGGTCATGCTGGTGCTAGGGGCCGTGTGGTCATATCATCCAAGTTGCCACATGAACAGGTACAATAAAAGCGTATCTGAGATACATCACATGCCACGAATCGTTAGATTCTTGGTTTGTGCTTTAGAATAGGTTTACCAGAAGACGATTCTGTGAAGTCATGTGACGCAGTCAGTATGTCGGCACCTCTTCCCACTTCCCTTATATGTGTTGTAATACAAATCATATAGTTGGACTCCCTACGATGTATGCTTCCATAAAATATATAGTTTATTATGGTTATCTTGTATATTTATTGATACAGACGACAATTGTCATGGGGGTGCAAAAACTGCCTCTAAGGGGACAGCTATCCTTAAATGCGAGGTGCCTCGGGAGGCTTTCCTGTGAAGTCATATGGTCGATTTTGTGTGAATTCAGGAACCGCGGTCCTGAATCTGTGTCTGGTTTCCCCATAATAATTCCTCAAGAAGATACACACTGAAAAATAATGTGCCACTTGAATATATAAGACTATCATCATGATCATGTGACTGTTAATCCAAGAAATTTTTAATGCACTTTATATTTACGTGACCCAATTATATCTTTCAATGATTCAAGTTTCCATATTAAGAAATATTATTTATTGTTTTGTGGGTATTGGAATATTTTGACATTTTCTCTCCGTTTTAGTAATACAAACAAACTGTTCTGTCAGTCAATAGTCTTTGATTAGGACGACGATGACGTTCCAATGTCGAATAAAATTCCGAAACAGAATTCTATCTCTGGTTTGTTTAATTTTGGTGGATTGGGATGTTTTCAGCAGATGAATTGGGTGGAACTTTTGTAAAATATTCCCCTTGAAAACACCTCTGAAATGGCTTAGAGTGTGTTTAATTAAGCCTAATGTTTAATAGAATGTTCGGACTCACTACCTGAGCGCGCTTCTCTTACAGCGGATATTGCTACGTCCGAGAATCCATTGTATTCTCAGGTCTGAATGTGAGGTGCCGAGCCAAGATTTCCTGTAAGTCATATGGTTGCGTTTTAGTCGCCAGACGTCTTCAATTTCCCACCTCTTGCATATCGCTTCAATTGCTATCATAGTACCGTAGCTTGAATATGTTGGACGCCCCATCGCTTCGATTTGTTGTTAGATCACTTTTTGAAATGCCATACATTAAACTCTGAAACGACGGTTACATCTGGCTATCAAATGTCCTATCTCACGCCTTAAAACGAAGCGAGAATTTGGATGTATTCTCCAAGAAGTTAAATTGTTTGGGGGGATTATTGTGCTGCCATTTCAAGAAATTCAGATGTCGAGTGCATGTGGATAATTAAAAACTCCTACGAGATTTCTATTTCTCAACCATGGTTCTGTTTCTCTGTTAGTATACACGTAGTTCATTGTTCTTAGCCCCGCCTCGTTCTCCAGAATAATAATCTTTGCTTCCAAAACGCTAACAAGGAACATGAAGGGAGAACATGTGTGATCCACTTCAAGGATCTGTACCGATACTGTTGCTATGTTGAGTACCTTTATCACGAATTTCGAAAAAAAGGCAGTATCTCTTTCTTATATCATAAAACTTGATTTCCGGAAGTTCTTCTCACGGCTTATCGTTGCTGTCTCTCATTTCCTGGACAGGGACAATATTTCATCCGTATTTGTTCTCACTAGCGCGCCAATAGCATTCTCATCTCGATGATCCTGTTCAGTCATTGTGTATGGCCCAACGTCAGGTACTCGAGGTTGATCACTTTCAGCATGTCATCTCTTACGATGAACACTACCTCATCATTTGACCGCCACAATACGGGCAGTATATTCTTAAACTGGTATGCTTGTTACTCGATTCCAAACGACTTCGTTACTATGTATAAATAGGGCCTATCCACGACACTGTAACTGTGGATAGTAGCTTTAACGCGGGTGTTGTAATTCGATTGCGATAACTCACCAAACACGAGCAACGTCCTCATTCAAGTACGTTGTCTCATCATAACTATCTGGCTCCTTCATACTCAAACTGACTTCTCCAATGACTATTTGAAGGTGAAGTTGGTGCGGTCTGCTTGGCTCTCTGTGACTCCGGGCAGTGTCGTCCAGTATGTTATGTTCGCTAGCCCTTTTCTCGATGTTGGGAGGGTGTATTCTTTATCCATTCCTCTGAAAGTCGCGCTACACGTGTCTGCGTGTATCACTATGGGGTCGATTTCATGAAACCGCACTTGAGGCAATTTTCGCACTTGAAAGTTCAAGTGCGCTTGAAAACCTCTCTTGACTTGAATTTTTCTTTTCATGAAAGTTCACTTGAACCCGAAATCACACTTGAGTTTACTGTTGAAAACGTACTTGAAACGACCAATGTGCTGGAAGATAGCATCAAAAAATACTTTTTTCGTGTGTCCTTGCATCATATTGCACGTGTGGGAATTGTTCTTTATCTCATAGATCCAAAAATGTCACAAACATATTTATTTGACACCTAAAATTCTACCGATCGGCTCCTGCGCATCAAGTATTTTGAGCATACACCTGATTCTGCGGGGGGTGCTTTTTACTACCAAACCACACAAAAGAGTTCCAAGAAGGTCATTTCAATCATCATTTGTCCAAGTGTGGCCAAAAACGTTTGGTGAAACACAACTTGATAATTTCTTTCAAGTGCACTTGGTCCAGTGCGAAAATCTCCCTTGATAAAGTCAAATCAATTGAGGTTTCATGAAATAGGCCACTGGTCCTCCGGGATGGTGGTACCAAGGGTAAGGTAAGCACAGATATACAGATAGATAGGTAGATAGATAGATAAGTTGATATATGTCAAAACCTCTGCCTTTAGTCGATCCAGCTTTCTGTTTCTCTGATCAGTACATGTGCTGGTTGTGAAAACCATAACAATGCCTCTGGTCTCTTTGGCTGGGCTACTCAAAGCGCGCCTATGTTCAATCTGCAGAAGTTCTGAGGAACAGCAATGTATCTCAAAGCTAAAAGCTTTATGTGAAACGAACATCTGATAGGCTGCACCTCATCCGATATAGTTACACCAAATACAGCAAGAGAGAAGCAGCCGAACTGCTGCTTTCATCAGCACCTCCTTCGACGATAGCACGTAAATGTAAATACTCAAACGGTTAGAGAGATATTGAATCTGTGGTCCTGGAAAGATTGATGAACTAAGTTGACGAGAAAGCTCACATTTTGAGATGGAATCCCTGATAACTGATTGGCACAGTAATGGACTGATTGTGACTGTATAAAAACTATAATTTTGCGTGAAATCATCCGGTATCATCCCGGTCGTTACAAATTAGTTACACATAAATATGATTACCGATCGACTAGTGAACAGTACCAATCGGGAGATCCCCAAAACTGTTCCAAATGTTCGACATGTGCTATTGTGCGGTTACTGCAAAGAACCGTGCAGCACCCAGTTGTATACTGTCCGTAACTGACACTACCGATGTAACGGGAATACAGCCTGAATGCAAGGGCGGATTTACAGGAAACTCAGGTGAATCCGAACCCCAGATAAAGATTTTATAATTCGTTTATTTTCATATATTTTAGTTACAATCTGACTACAATCAGTCAAGCAAAAATTGCAAAATTACAAAATTGCTCCATTTACCCAAGAAAAATACTTCCTTTTCTTTTTCAACTGAGATATTTTTTTCCCCACTGTGTATATACTTTTTATCAAATTCAACAAATCAGTTCGATCTGGCAATATTCGTAGCCAATGTCATATCACATGGCTAATAATTAGGGTTTTCAAGAGCACCAAACTTACTTCTTACTTGGTAAACCTGTAAGATATACAACAAGCTACTTCTACCAAAATATTTAGTTCTTGCCGCAATTGTTCAACATATGGACACTCCACAAACATATGCAACATGGCTTCTGGTTTGTCTTGCAATGACCACACAAATCGGTGTCAACTAATTTTATTTTATACAGATTTTTTTTTCGTGCCCAATATTCTATGTAAAACCTTAAACTGGAAACTTTTACTTTCTACTGTTGTTCAAAATGGGAGAATATAAACTTTCTTTCTCGACTCTGGAATGAAGAGATTGTCGAAACCCACACTCGTTCAATTTTCCCATATTTTATCATATTTTTGCCCAAAATACATGTGTATATTTTTACATCCATTAAATTTGGACAACAAAATAAGACAGAGTTTGGGCGGCAGACCGTTGAGATTTGTAGGTTGAACACTTTCAATTTTTATTTCCATAGGTTTGGTATAGCTAAAAAGATATATTCCTGTATTCCTTTTAACTCCACAAATTGGCTGAATTGTCCATTCTCATTGATAGTGTCACCGACAAACCGGATTTCATTAATTCTTAAAAATGGGATTTTTGTAATCCTGATATCTTCAAAAGCATCTCCATGTTCGTTCAAGGAGGACTTTACACATTCAGACCAGATTTCTATAACATTTTTCCAAAACGGATTTTTGATATTTCTACTCACATTAGGTATTCAGAAATAACCAACGGAATTTTTGTGAATACAGGAACCGCGGTCCTGAATCTGTGTCTGAAGAAGATACAAACTGAAAAATGAAGTGACACCTGAATATAATAGACTATCATGTGGCTGTTAATCCTTGAATGTTAAAAGGTGCTTTATACTTAAATGACTCAATTATATGTTTCAATAATTCAAGTTTCCATATTAAAAATATTATATTATTTTGTAGAGTAAATTGGAATATTTTGAAATGTTCTCTCCTTTTTAGTGATACAAACAAACTGTTCTGTCAATCATTACTCTTTGATTAAGACGACAATGACATTCCTATGTCGGAGAAAATTCCGAAACAGAATTGCATCTCCGGTTTGTTTAATTTTGGCGGATTGGGATGTTTTCAGTAGATTAATTGGGTGGAACTTCTGTAAAATATTTCCCTTGAAAACGCCTCTGAAAGGCATCAGAGTGGCATTAGGACGACCGTGACGTTCCTATGTCGGATAAAATTCCGAAACAGAATTCTATCTCCGGTTTGTTTAATTTTGGTGGATTGGGATGTTTTCAGTAGATGAATTGGGTGGAACTTTTGTGGAATATTTCCATTGAAAACACCTCTGAAATGCCTTAGAGTGTGATTAATTAAGCCTAGTGTTTAATAGAATGTTCGGACTCACTACCAGAGCGCGCTTCTCTTACAGCGGATATTGCTACGTCCGAGAATCCATCGTATTCTCAGGTCTGAATGTGAGGTGCCGAGCCAAGATTTCCTGTAAGTCATATGGTTGCGTTTAAGTCGCCAGACGTCTTCAATTTCCCACCTCTTGCATATCGCTTAAATTGCTATCATAGTACCGTAACTTGAATATGTTGGACGCCCCATCGCTTCGATTTGTTGTTAGATCACTTTTTGAAATGCCATACATTAAACTCTAAAACGACGGTTACATCTGCCTATCAAATGTCCTATCTCACGCCTTAAAACGAAGCGAGAATTTGAATGTATTCTCCAAGAAGTTAAATTGTTTGGGGGAATTATTGAGCTGCCATTTCAAGAAATTCTGTTTCGCAGTTAGAATACACGTAGTTCATTGTTCTTAGCCCCGCCTCATTCTCCAGAATAATAATAATCTTTGATTCCAAAACGCTACCAAGGAACATGAAGGGAGAACAAGTATGATCCACTTCAAGGATCTGTACCGATACTGTTGCTATATTGCGTACCTTTATCACGAATTTCGAAACAAAAACGCAGTATCTATTTCTTATATCATAAAACTTGATTTCCGGAGGTTCTTCTCACGGCTTATCGTTGCTGTTTCTCATTTCCTGGACAGGGACAATATTTCATCCGTATTTGTTCTCACTACCGCGCCAATAGCATTCTCATCTCGATGATCCTGTTCAGTCATTGTGCATGGCCCAACGTCAGGTACTCGAGGTTGATCACTTTCAGCATGTCATCTCTTACGATGAACACTACCTCATCATTTGACCGCCACAATACGGGCAGTATATTCTTAAACTGGTATGCTTGCATCATGCATACATCATTCTTTAGATGACGACTTTACAACGAATATTATGGATTAAGAATACTGATCAGCGATACGGATTTGATATTTTTGGAACATCATGATGTCTTGCCGGCATCATTGAAAACTCTTGACCGCTTCTCTCTTGCAGGAAACAAGCCTATGTTTATGTATACTATGATTGTCTTTTTGAATTTGGTGCTAATACTGTTATATGGAATATGGAATAGGTCTTTGGATTATGGACGCGGATATTCTCTAATGGACGACGGCTGGATTATGAATGACGAACTAGACGCTTGTAATGTTACTCGATTCCAAACGACTTCGTTACTATGTATAAATAGGGCCTATCCACGACACTGTAACTGTGGATAGTAGCTTTAACGCGTGTGTTGTAATTCGATTGCGATAACTCACCAAACACGAGCAACGTCCTCATTCAAGTAGGTTGTCTCATCATAACTATCTGGCTCCTTCATACTCAAACTGACTTCTCCAATGACTATTTGAAGCTGAAGTTGGTGCGGTCTGCTTGGCTCTCTGTGACTCCGGGCAGTGTCGTCCAGTATGTTATGTTCGCTAGCCCTTTTCTCGATGTTGGGAGGGTGTATTCTTTATACAGGTGCTTCATCCATTCCTCTGAAAGTCGCGCTACACGTGTCTGCGTGTATCACTATGGGGTCGATTTCATGAAACCGCACTTGAGGCAATTTTCGCACTTGAAAGTTCAAGTGCGCTTGAAAACCTCTCTTGACTTGAATTTTTCTTTTCATGAAAGTTCACTTGAACCCGAAATCACACTTGAGTTTACTGTTGAAAACGTACTTGAAACGACCAATGTGCTGGAAGATAGCATCAAAAAATACTTTTTTCGTGTGTCCTTGCATCATAATTCACGTGTGGGAATTGTTCTTTGTCTCATAGATCCAAAAATGTTTATATTTATATAATATTTATTTGACACCTGAAATTCTACCGATCGGCTCCTGCGCATCAAGTATTTTGAGCATACACCTGATTCTGCGGGGGTGCTTTTTACTACCAAACCACACAAAAGAGTTCCAAGAAGGTCATTTCAATCATCATTTGTCCAAGTGTGGCCAAAAACGTTTGGTGAAACACAACTTGATAATTTCTTTCAAGTGCACTTGGTCAAGTGCGAAAATCTCCCTTGAAAAAGTCAAATCAATTGAGGTTTCATGAAATAGGCCACTGGTCCTCCGGGGTGGTGGTACCAAGGGTAAGGTAAGCACAGATATACAGATAGATAGGTAGATAGATAGATAAGTTGATAGATGTCAAAACCTCTGCCTTTAGTCGATCCAGCTTTCTGTTTCTCTGATCAGTACATGTGCTGGTTGTGAAAACCATAACAATGTCTCTGGTCTCTTTGGCTGGGCTACTATGCAATTCTCAAAGCGCGCCTATGTTCAATCTGCAGAAGTTCTGAGGAACAGCAATGTATCTCAAAGCTGAAAGCTTTATGTGAAAAGAACATCTGATAGGCTGCACCTCACCCGATATAGTTACACCAAATACAGCAAGAGAGAAGCAGCCGAACTGCTGCTTTCATCAGCACCTCCTTCAAAGAAATACCAATCGAAAAGCTTCGGTCTTATAGGACGGGCATTGAAAGTCTCAATTTAGTAGGAAAAGATTTGACATAATCGGCTAGGTCCGGACATGTTTAGCCAGGTGGATGGTTTAGTTGGCAGCTTGTTTTCCAGTGACTTAGTTTTCCAGTCGGATAGCTATTCTCAAGCTATGATGTTACTCTAAATATTACCACCACCTTTCCATATCAGCGTTTATTTGCAGGCATTCTGCTATTAGCTTTTCATCCAGCGTTCAACAGCTGTACAGTCTTTTAGAAGTGTAGGACTCTTACTTGGTTAGACTTTACAGTAGTAGTAGTTCCTGAGAGGTGCGAGGTTTGTCACTAGTCGCTAAGCAATACAAATATACGGATAAAAACTTTATTAACGGTGGGCAATGTTTCCACCTGTGAAATAACAAGTAAATTGAGGTTTGAGTTATTAACACTCGGTGGGCTGACACAGTGACCACATGGGTCCATGTGGGTGAAAAAATGTAGGATAGATAATTATGCAATATGATACATGTACATGAAATGGCGTGTGTCATTCTGATCTGATATAAAGCCATGCATGTAAAATAGTTAATTGATTAAGGATTGGTATCAGCTACATTTGGTCTAATACTGATACAATCAGTCCCTACTGGGAAATAATTTTTTCCACGCAGTTTGAAGATTGTGATTCTTGATTTGCTGTCAGTATTTGAGTTTTGCCACTAAGTTATATAGGTTTTATCCCTCCACATGATTTGGGGGCCTATGCTGGAATTTCATCGATGTACTGTCTGATATGTTAAATTTACCTTTGTTCGTTGCATGAATTTTCAGTCTGACCATTTTGATCTGCAGGTTTCTCAGCAATGTTCTCACCACAAATTCCAAGAATTCTATAACCTAGACCCTTATATAGATATGTAGTTGTTAATCCTCTTCGTCGTGAAGGACACTTCTGCATTGACTTGTGTTGGCAATAAGCTCTGTCAGTATTGCTCAACCCAGCCCAGACTGCTCGCCAGATGAGACCACACGTGTGACGTTAAAAGGGAGTTGTATATGCATAGATTGCTCTACATATTGGTATTCCGTATAAGAATTTGCATTGAACTAACATTCTCCATGTTTTCTGATTCACGACCAAGCTCACATCTGACAGTCGCCATTTTTTTCAATGGCTCTTACATCTGAACCTACAGTCGTGTATTTAATTCGACTCAAGTCGGTCGTAGGGAGCATATGACCATATTAATTCCAATGTGTCGACATGAAAATAGGCAATAAATACGCTGTCGAAGACTGGAGTTGCAGTACTCTCGAGAGTACCCAGCCTGGCCTTTGAGATGGCATTCGGGGAAATGTGGTAAGAATAGCAACTTGTTTCACACGACTGTTGAAGTTTCCACCACAATTGCATATTGATATCCCTCAATTATCTCATTATAGACGTCTATATCCATAAACAGTTGTCATGAGCTGGTTCAAATCGCCTACTATTATTTGCCCGAGAAATATTTCCTCGTTGGCTTCTCGGCATGAAGCCATATCTTACTGATTCCAGACTGTCTGGCGCGCGTCGAGTTGGTCCCATCACTAATGGCGTGGTAATGTAACCTACCAGAAAAGAGATTCATTTGCAGTGTTACACCTCAATCCAATCAGTGACACCAATTTAATTAGTGCTGTTTCAAATATATACTGGTCGCTTAATGTCAGCATCTATAATACCCTAAATTAACAATGGCGAGGACTGCTTCTTCTCAGTAGCTCACACCATTGTCTGGTCGTTTGGAGGGACTTCGTCATAAGAACCACCATGAATGTATGGACACGCTATATAGACGATCTTCTCGCTGTGGGTAACGGTTATACAAATGATGCACTGAACATACACTGGAATTAAATGAAACTACAGATAGTCCTAGCGGCACATCATACTTAGACCTATATCTCTATATAAATGAATCGGGCATTATCTCTCGTCGACTTCACGACACAAGAGATGATTACAATTTCGAAATCGTAAACTATCCCTTTCTGGACAGCAATATTCCAGTGGGACTTGCATATGGCGTATACATAACTCGCCTAGTAGCATTTGCTAGATCCTGTGTTAAGTGTGATGATTTTAATCAACGCCACGCAATATTATTGCAAAAACTTATAAATCATGGCTATACCACCAAACACCTCCACTTAAAGTTTCTCAAATTTGGCGATACATATCGCATGCTGGTAGCAAAATACGAGCGTAGCGTGCAATAGCTATGGCGTTACTTTTCGTAACTTGTTTCTGATTCCGGCTAGGAACCGTATGAACGCATTTATTTCAAGATCCTCACGGTGTTCATATGAACAGTTGCAATCAAGGCGTGACTCATATACGCCATTCTCTGGATACCGACTTCTAAAGAAAATCATATGGATTAAGAATGCGATCAGCGATACGGATTCGATAGTTTTTGAGTATCATAATGTCTTGTCGGCATCAGTGAAAATGTTAACCGCGTCTCTCTTGCAGGAAACTAGCATATGTTTTTGTATACTAGGATTGTTTTTTTTTGTTATTTGGCGCTAATGCTATTATATGAAATAGGTCTTTGGATTATGGACGCGGAGATCCTTCAGTGGACGCCAGTTGAATATTAAATGACGGACAATGACACCTTTAATTGTTTCAATGTTGGTAACCTCGATTCTCACCCGAGCCAGAATTTTATGACCGGCTGTTTCACAATGAAGGAATATAATTAAATTATAACATCTCCCCGAAGATGACTGCAGTTACTAAACCATCGGCGTGACACCTTCTGTCTGCACTAGGTCTATATACGCAGTGTGCAGGCGCATTCAGTCTATATCGATCTTGAAGGGCACAGAATGAGTGTATCTACAAACCAGATAGCTAGATAATGCATACATTATAATTTACAAGAGATTGAATAAATTAGATGCTCAACTATTCACAAGAGCACAGAATACATAGTCTTGTTTGGCTGTGACATTCTAAGCCCCCCCCCCCTCCGCTCCACCCTCCCATTTAGAAACGAACTTATTGGCCGAGAGCCATGGACACTAAATTACAATCAGAGGGCATACCTTACAGTAATTGGTATATCGGGTACCATCAGAATGGAATTATGTAACCCTGCCCCCAGTTAAAATATAGATCGGCTATATAGCGCTCATATACAACCAGCGGCTATATTTTGTTGTGACGTTTACCGAGTAATATGTGTCTTGCCGGCATCATTGAAAACTGTTGACCGCTTCTCTCTTGCAGGAAACAAGCCTATGTTTATGTATACTATGATTGTCTTTTTGAATTTGATGCTGATACTGTTATATGAAAAATGGAATAGGTCTTTGGATTATGGACGCGGATATTCTCTAATGGACGACGGCTGGATTATGAATGACGAACTAGACGCTTGTAATGTTACTCGATTCCAAACGACTTCGTTACTATGTATAAATAGGGCCTATCCACGACACTGTAACTGTGGATAGTAGCTTTAACGCGTGTGTTGTAATTCGATTGCGATAACTCACCAAACACGAGCAACGTCCTCATTCAAGTAGGTTGTCTCATCATAACTATCTGGCTCCTTCATACTCAAACTGACTTCTCCAATGACTATTTGAAGCTGAAGTTGGTGCGGTCTGCTTGGCTCTCTGTGACTCCGGGCAGTGTCGTCCAGTATGTTATGTTCGCTAGCCCTTTTCTCGATGTTGGGAGGGTGTATTCTTTATACAGGTGCTTCATCCATTCCTCTGAAAGTCGCGCTACACGTGTCTGCGTGTATCACTATGGGGTCGATTTCATGAAACCGCACTTGAGGCAATTTTCGCACTTGAAAGTTCAAGTGCGCTTGAAAACCTCTCTTGACTTGAATTTTTCTTTTCATGAAAGTTCACTTGAACCCGAAATCACACTTGAGTTTACTGTTGAAAACGTACTTGAAACGACCAATGTGCTGGAAGATAGCATCAAAAAATACTTTTTTCGTGTGTCCTTGCATCATAATTCACGTGTGGGAATTGTTCTTTGTCTCATAGATCCAAAAATGTCACAGACATATTTATTTGACACCTGAAATTCTACCGATCGGCTCCTGCGCATCAAGTATTTTGAGCATACACCTGATTCTGCGGGGGTGCTTTTTACTACCAAACCACACAAAAGAGTTCCAAGAAGGTCATTTCAATCATCATTTGTCCAAGTGTGGCCAAAAACGTTTGGTGAAACACAACTTGATAATTTCTTTCAAGTGCACTTGGTCAAGTGCGAAAATCTCCCTTGAAAAAGTCAAATCAATTGAGGTTTCATGAAATAGGCCACTGGTCCTCCGGGGTGGTGGTACCAAGGGTAAGGTAAGCACAGATATACAGATAGATAGGTAGATAGATAGATAAGTTGATAGATGTCAAAACCTCTGCCTTTAGTCGATCCAGCTTTCTGTTTCTCTGATCAGTACATGTGCTGGTTGTGAAAACCATAACAATGTCTCTGGTCTCTTTGGCTGGGCTACTATGCAATTCTCAAAGCGCGCCTATGTTCAATCTGCAGAAGTTCTGAGGAACAGCAATGTATCTCAAAGCTGAAAGCTTTATGTGAAAAGAACATCTGATAGGCTGCACCTCATCCGATATAGTTACACCAAATACAGCAAGAGAGAAGCAGCCGAACTGCTGCTTTCATCAGCACCTCCTTCAAAGAAATACCAATCGAAAAGCTTCGGTCTTATAGGACGGGCATTGAAAGTCTCAATTTAGTAGGAAAAGATTTGACATAATCGGCTAGGTCCGGACATGTTTAGCCAGGTGGATCGTTTAGTTGGCAGCTTGTTTTCCAGTGACTTAGTTTTCCAGTCGGATAGCTATTCTCAAGCTATGATGTTACTCTAAATATTACCACCACCTTTCCATATCAGCGTTTATTTGCAGGCACTCTGCTATTAGCTTTTCATCCAGCGTTCAACAGCTGTACAGTCTTTTAGAAGTGTAGGACTCTTACTTGGTTAGACTTTACAGTAGTAGTAGTTCCTGAGAGGTGCGAGGTTTGTCACTAGTCGCTAAGCAATACAAATATACGGATAAAAACTTTATTAACGGTGGGCAATGTTTCCACCTGTGAAATAACAAGTAAATTGAGGTTTGAGTTATTAACACTCGGTGGGCTGACACAGTGACCACATGGGTCCATGTGGGTGAAAAAATGTAGGATAGATAATTATGCAATATGATACATGTACATGAAATGGCGTGTGTCATTCTGATCTGATATAAAGCCATGCATGTAAAATAGTTAATTGATTAAGGATTGGTATCAGCTACATTTGGTCTAATACTGATACAATCAGTCCCTACTGGGAAATAATTTTTTCCACGCAGTTTGAAGATTGTGATTCTTGATTTGCTGTCAGTATTTGAGTTTTGCCACTAAGTTATATAGGTTTTATCCCTCCACATGATTTGGGGGCCTATGCTGGAATTTCATCGATGAACTGTCTGATATGTTAAATTTACCTTTGTTCGTTGCATGAATTTTCAGTCTGACCATTTTGATCTGCAGGTTTCTCAGCAATGTTCTCACCACAAATTCCAAGAATTCTATAACCTAGACCCTTATATAGATATGTAGTTGTTAATCCTCTTCGTCGTGAAGGACACTTCTGCATTGACTTGTGTTGGCAATAAGCTCTGTCAGTATTGCTCAACCCAGCCCAGACTGCTCGCCAGATGAGACCACACGTGTGACGTTAAAAGGGAGTTGTATATGCATAGATTGCTCTACATATTGGTATTCCGTATAAGAATTTGCATTGAACTAACATTCTCCATGTTTTCTGATTCACGACCAAGCTCACATCTGACAGTCGCCATTTTTTTCAATGGCTCTTACATCTGAACCTACAGTCGTGTATTTAATTCGACTCAAGTCGGTCGTAGGGAGCATATGACCATATTAATTCCAATGTGTCGACATGAAAATAGGCAATAAATACGCTGTCGAAGACTGGAGTTGCAGTACTCTCGAGAGTACCCCGCCTGGCCTTTGAGATGGCATTCGGGGAAATGTGGTAAGAATAGCAACTTGTTTCACACGACTGTTGAAGTTTCCACCACAATTGCATATTGATATCCCTCAATTATCTCATTATAGACGTCTATATCCATAAACAGTTGTCATGAGCTGGTTCAAATCGCCTACTATTATTTGCCCGAGAAATATTTCCTCGTTGGCTTCTCGGCATGAAGCCATATCTTACTGATTCCAGACTGTCTGGCGCGCGTCGAGTTGGTCCCATCACTAATGGCGTGGTAATGTAACCTACCAGAAAAGAGATTCATTTGCAGTGTTACACCTCAATCCAATCAGTGACACCAATTTAATTAGTGCTGTTTCAAATATATACTGGTCGCTTAATGTCAGCATCTATAATACCCTAAATTAACAATGGCGAGGACTGCTTCTTCTCAGTAGCTCACACCATTGTCTGGTCGTTTGGAGGGACTTCGTCATAAGAACCACCATGAATGTATGGACACGCTATATAGACGATCTTCTCGCTGTGGGTAACGGTTATACAAATGATGCACTGAACATACACTGGAATTAAATGAAACTACAGATAGTCCTAGCGGCACATCATACTTAGACCTATATCTCTATATAAATGAATCGGGCATTATCTCTCGTCGACTTCACGACACAAGAGATGATTACAATTTCGAAATCGTAAACTATCCCTTTCTGGACAGCAATATTCCAGTGGGACTTGCATATGGCGTATACATAACTCGCCTAGTAGCATTTGCTAGATCCTGTGTTAAGTGTGATGATTTTAATCAACGCCACGCAATATTATTGCAAAAACTTATAAATCATGGCTATACCACCAAACACCTCCACTTAAAGTTTCTCAAATTTGGCGATACATATCGCATGCTGGTAGCAAAATACGAGCGTAGCGTGCAATAGCTATGGCGTTACTTTTCGTAACTTGTTTCTGATTCCGGCTAGGAACCGTATGAACGCATTTATTTCAAGATCCTCACGGTGTTCATATGAACAGTTGCAATCAAGGCGTGACTCATATACGCCATTCTCTGGATACCGACTTCTAAAGAAAATCATATGGATTAAGAATGCGATCAGCGATACGGATTCGATAGTTTTTGAGTATCATAATGTCTTGTCGGCATCAGTGAAAATGTTAACCGCGTCTCTCTTGCAGGAAACTAGCATATGTTTTTGTATACTAGGATTGTTTTTTTTTGTTATTTGGCGCTAATGCTATTATATGAAATAGGTCTTTGGATTATGGACGCGGAGATCCTTCAGTGGACGCCAGTTGAATATTAAATGACGGACAATGACACCTTTAATTGTTTCAATGTTGGTAACCTCGATTCTCACCCGAGCCAGAATTTTATGACCGGCTGTTTCACAATGAAGGAATATAATTAAATTATAACATCTCCCCGAAGATGACTGCAGTTACTAAACCATCGGCGTGACACCTTCTGTCTGCACTAGGTCTATATACGCAGTGTGCAGGCGCATTCAGTCTATATCGATCTTGAAGGGCACAGAATGAGTGTATCTACAAACCAGATAGCTAGATAATGCATACATTATAATTTACAAGAGATTGAATAAATTAGATGCTCAACTATTCACAAGAGCACAGAATACATAGTCTTGTTTGGCTGTGACATTCTAAGCCCCCCCCCCTCCGCTCCACCCTCCCATTTAGAAACGAACTTATTGGCCGAGAGCCATGGACACTAAATTACAATCAGAGGGCATACCTTACAGTAATTGGTATATCTGGTACCATCAGAATGGAATTATGTAACCCTGCCCCCAGTTAAAATATAGATCGGCTATATAGCGCTCATATACAACCAGCGGCTATATTTTGTTGTGACGTTTACCGAGTAATATGTGTCTTGCCGGCATCATTGAAAACTGTTGACCGCTTCTCTCTTGCAGGAAACAAGCCTATGTTTATGTATACTATGATTGTCTTTTTGAATTTGATGCTGATACTGTTATATGAAAAATGGAATAGGTCTTTGGATTATGGACGCGGATATTCTCTAATGGACGACGGCTGGATTATGAATGACGAACTAGACGCTTGTAATGTTACTCGATTCCAAACGACTTCGTTACTATGTATAAATAGGGCCTATCCACGACACTGTAACTGTGGATAGTAGCTTTAACGCGTGTGTTGTAATTCGATTGCGATAACTCACCAAACACGAGCAACGTCCTCATTCAAGTAGGTTGTCTCATCATAACTATCTGGCTCCTTCATACTCAAACTGACTTCTCCAATGACTATTTGAAGCTGAAGTTGGTGCGGTCTGCTTGGCTCTCTGTGACTCCGGGCAGTGTCGTCCAGTATGTTATGTTCGCTAGCCCTTTTCTCGATGTTGGGAGGGTGTATTCTTTATACAGGTGCTTCATCCATTCCTCTGAAAGTCGCGCTACACGTGTCTGCGTGTATCACTATGGGGTCGATTTCATGAAACCGCACTTGAGGCAATTTTCGCACTTGAAAGTTCAAGTGCGCTTGAAAACCTCTCTTGACTTGAATTTTTCTTTTCATGAAAGTTCACTTGAACCCGAAATCACACTTGAGTTTACTGTTGAAAACGTACTTGAAACGACCAATGTGCTGGAAGATAGCATCAAAAAATACTTTTTTCGTGTGTCCTTGCATCATAATTCACGTGTGGGAATTGTTCTTTGTCTCATAGATCCAAAAATGTCACAGACATATTTATTTGACACCTGAAATTCTACCGATCGGCTCCTGCGCATCAAGTATTTTGAGCATACACCTGATTCTGCGGGGGTGCTTTTTACTACCAAACCACACAAAAGAGTTCCAAGAAGGTCATTTCAATCATCATTTGTCCAAGTGTGGCCAAAAACGTTTGGTGAAACACAACTTGATAATTTCTTTCAAGTGCACTTGGTCAAGTGCGAAAATCTCCCTTGAAAAAGTCAAATCAATTGAGGTTTCATGAAATAGGCCACTGGTCCTCCGGGGTGGTGGTACCAAGGGTAAGGTAAGCACAGATATACAGATAGATAGGTAGATAGATAGATAAGTTGATAGATGTCAAAACCTCTGCCTTTAGTCGATCCAGCTTTCTGTTTCTCTGATCAGTACATGTGCTGGTTGTGAAAACCATAACAATGTCTCTGGTCTCTTTGGCTGGGCTACTATGCAATTCTCAAAGCGCGCCTATGTTCAATCTGCAGAAGTTCTGAGGAACAGCAATGTATCTCAAAGCTGAAAGCTTTATGTGAAAAGAACATCTGATAGGCTGCACCTCATCCGATATAGTTACACCAAATACAGCAAGAGAGAAGCAGCCGAACTGCTGCTTTCATCAGCACCTCCTTCAAAGAAATACCAATCGAAAAGCTTCGGTCTTATAGGACGGGCATTGAAAGTCTCAATTTAGTAGGAAAAGATTTGACATAATCGGCTAGGTCCGGACATGTTTAGCCAGGTGGATGGTTTAGTTGGCAGCTTGTTTTCCAGTGACTTAGTTTTCCAGTCGGATAGCTATTCTCAAGCTATGATGTTACTCTAAATATTACCACCACCTTTCCATATCAGCGTTTATTTGCAGGCATTCTGCTATTAGCTTTTCATCCAGCGTTCAACAGCTGTACAGTCTTTTAGAAGTGTAGGACTCTTACTTGGTTAGACTTTACAGTAGTAGTAGTTCCTGAGAGGTGCGAGGTTTGTCACTAGTCGCTAAGCAATACAAATATACGGATAAAAACTTTATTAACGGTGGGCAATGTTTCCACCTGTGAAATAACAAGTAAATTGAGGTTTGAGTTATTAACACTCGGTGGGCTGACACAGTGACCACATGGGTCCATGTGGGTGAAAAAATGTAGGATAGATAATTATGCAATATGATACATGTACATGAAATGGCGTGTGTCATTCTGATCTGATATAAAGCCATGCATGTAAAATAGTTAATTGATTAAGGATTGGTATCAGCTACATTTGGTCTAATACTGATACAATCAGTCCCTACTGGGAAATAATTTTTTCCACGCAGTTTGAAGATTGTGATTCTTGATTTGCTGTCAGTATTTGAGTTTTGCCACTAAGTTATATAGGTTTTATCCCTCCACATGATTTGGGGGCCTATGCTGGAATTTCATCGATGTACTGTCTGATATGTTAAATTTACCTTTGTTCGTTGCATGAATTTTCAGTCTGACCATTTTGATCTGCAGGTTTCTCAGCAATGTTCTCACCACAAATTCCAAGAATTCTATAACCTAGACCCTTATATAGATATGTAGTTGTTAATCCTCTTCGTCGTGAAGGACACTTCTGCATTGACTTGTGTTGGCAATAAGCTCTGTCAGTATTGCTCAACCCAGCCCAGACTGCTCGCCAGATGAGACCACACGTGTGACGTTAAAAGGGAGTTGTATATGCATAGATTGCTCTACATATTGGTATTCCGTATAAGAATTTGCATTGAACTAACATTCTCCATGTTTTCTGATTCACGACCAAGCTCACATCTGACAGTCGCCATTTTTTTCAATGGCTCTTACATCTGAACCTACAGTCGTGTATTTAATTCGACTCAAGTCGGTCGTAGGGAGCATATGACCATATTAATTCCAATGTGTCGACATGAAAATAGGCAATAAATACGCTGTCGAAGACTGGAGTTGCAGTACTCTCGAGAGTACCCCGCCTGGCCTTTGAGATGGCATTCGGGGAAATGTGGTAAGAATAGCAACTTGTTTCACACGACTGTTGAAGTTTCCACCACAATTGCATATTGATATCCCTCAATTATCTCATTATAGACGTCTATATCCATAAACAGTTGTCATGAGCTGGTTCAAATCGCCTACTATTATTTGCCCGAGAAATATTTCCTCGTTGGCTTCTCGGCATGAAGCCATATCTTACTGATTCCAGACTGTCTGGCGCGCGTCGAGTTGGTCCCATCACTAATGGCGTGGTAATGTAACCTACCAGAAAAGAGATTCATTTGCAGTGTTACACCTCAATCCAATCAGTGACACCAATTTAATTAGTGCTGTTTCAAATATATACTGGTCGCTTAATGTCAGCATCTATAATACCCTAAATTAACAATGGCGAGGACTGCTTCTTCTCAGTAGCTCACACCATTGTCTGGTCGTTTGGAGGGACTTCGTCATAAGAACCACCATGAATGTATGGACACGCTATATAGACGATCTTCTCGCTGTGGGTAACGGTTATACAAATGATGCACTGAACATACACTGGAATTAAATGAAACTACAGATAGTCCTAGCGGCACATCATACTTAGACCTATATCTCTATATAAATGAATCGGGCATTATCTCTCGTCGACTTCACGACACAAGAGATGATTACAATTTCGAAATCGTAAACTATCCTTTTCTGGACAGCAATATTCCAGTGGGACTTGCATATGGCGTATACATAACTCGCCTAGTAGCATTTGCTAGATCCTGTGTTAAGTGTGATGATTTTAATCAACGCCACGCAATATTATTGCAAAAACTTATAAATCATGGCTATACCACCAAACACCTCCACTTAAAGTTTCTCAAATTTGGCGATACATATCGCATGCTGGTAGCAAAATACGAGCGTAGCGTGCAATAGCTATGGCGTTACTTTTCGTAACTTGTTTCTGATTCCGGCTAGGAACCGTATGAACGCATTTATTTCAAGATCCTCACGGTGTTCATATGAACAGTTGCAATCAAGGCGTGACTCATATACGCCATTCTCTGGATACCGACTTCTAAAGAAAATCATATGGATTAAGAATGCGATCAGCGATACGGATTCGATAGTTTTTGAGTATCATAATGTCTTGTCGGCATCAGTGAAAATGTTAACCGCGTCTCTCTTGCAGGAAACTAGCATATGTTTTTGTATACTAGGATTGTTTTTTTTTGTTATTTGGCGCTAATGCTATTATATGAAATAGGTCTTTGGATTATGGACGCGGAGATCCTTCAGTGGACGCCAGTTGAATATTAAATGACGGACAATGACACCTTTAATTGTTTCAATGTTGGTAACCTCGATTCTCACCCGAGCCAGAATTTTATGACCGGCTGTTTCACAATGAAGGAATATAATTAAATTATAACATCTCCCCGAAGATGACTGCAGTTACTAAACCATCGGCGTGACACCTTCTGTCTGCACTAGATCTATATACGCAGTGTGCAGGCGCATTCAGTCTATATCGATCTTGAAGGGCACAGAATGAGTGTATCTACAAACCAGATAGCTAGATAATGCATACATTATAATTTACAAGAGATTGAATAAATTAGATGCTCAACTATTCACAAGAGCACAGAATACATAGTCTTGTTTGGCTGTGACATTCTAAGCCCCCCCCCCCTCCGCTCCACCCTCCCATTTAGAAACGAACTTATTGGCCGAGAGCCATGGACACTAAATTACAATCAGAGGGCATACCTTACAGTAATTGGTATATCGGGTACCATCAGAATGGAATTATGTAACCCTGCCCCCAGTTAAAATATAGATCGGCTATATAGCGCTCATATACAACCAGCGGCTATATTTTGTTGTGACGTTTACCGAGTAATATGTGTCTTGCCGGCATCATTGAAAACTGTTGACCGCTTCTCTCTTGCAGGAAACAAGCCTATGTTTATGTATACTATGATTGTCTTTTTGAATTTGATGCTGATACTGTTATATGAAAAATGGAATAGGTCTTTGGATTATGGACGCGGATATTCTCTAATGGACGACGGCTGGATTATGAATGACGGACTAGACGCTTGTAATAGGTTCAATCTCCATTTGCTGGAATGGTAGAATCAGGTTACAGGTACCGCTGTAATTATTTGTCTGTCATGACTATAACTTGAGCTGTTTTCGAATCCTCTCCCAAACGTATGATCATTACCGATCTCCGGTCTCTTGATGACCTGGTCATGACAGTCAGCCTGAAGTTTTCTCGCTTGATATAAACTTTAATAAAACTATTCCATTTCCATAAAAAAAAATCGTGAGATTGAAATACACTGTTTTGATCATGTGTATAGGCCGTGTTGATCTGCTGTTCAGATTAATTCGCTTCTTGAATATTTGTCATATTATTTAGATGCGATTAGTTTAGATCATAACGCAATCTCTGTATTATACCATTTTCTCATACATATGACGTAGGCATATATTCATAGCGATATATACATGACACTTTTAATTCGGATAAGCTACATGTAGGAACTAATTAGTTTAATCAGTTCGTGGTATAGGCATGCATATACGGTTATATATCTCTATCACCAGCCCTTTGAGAATAATCCATAATAATTAGGTTTACATGTATACACTTCATCCAGCTCCTCCGTGGTTTCGGGTATCAACCAAGTCGCTGCATCAATACACGGCATCAGATTAGCTGACGCTGTTCTCAGAAATATAATACAGTGATGAATGATGGGCCGATCTCATGGAGTTATACCTAAGAGATAATATGTGGACTATGTTTAACGGCGGTTTTTGATATGCGGACCGTTGAAATCTTTGTTCTGCGATATTTTCAGGAGGTGAGTACCGCTTCTAATATCAGTCTCATAAGCATGTCATCGAACAGGTCCTCCATGTATCCTTGGACGTTTTCATCGATCATCGCTCTTCTGAACATTTTCAGCATGTTGATATCTAAGTTTCTTATGTATAACGAACTCATCCAGTGGTTATTTCATGAATCCATTGTGTGATACGCCCCCGTATATCTCGTGACATTTGAATAGCGCCTGTTTGTTCTGATCTCAGAGCCACGGGCTTTTAAAATACAGGAAATTCTTTCATAGTTACATTCTGGCAATATAGTTATGTGTTTTTTTTCCAGTCACAGACTTTTCATCCCCAAAACTTTCTTCCCGCACCATTGCATATTATCGCTTACTTGTTATCGGTATATGGTAAAACTCTGCTGATGGATCTGAGCCTACAGGTTCACACCCTGTACCAAGTCAGTGATCTGAAGTGATCTGGGTTGCAATGGCGAGCACGGCGTTTTGTCTCGCATACCACGAACACCCAAATACCCCTTTCCTATCAGTTCGAGACTTTGCTCCCATCTGACACACACAAAGCTCATCTTTTCAAGACGCCCTCTTGTACATATACAAGTAAAAGCGTTACTGAGATACATAGCATTTCGTTAGATACAAGATTCATTACTCAGCTGTCGTCCATAAAATTACAACACATATAAGGGAAGTGGGAAGAGATGCCGACATACTGACAGAGCCACATGACTTCACAGTATAGTCTTCCAGTTAACCTATTTTAAAGCACATAGCAAGAATCTAACGATTCGTGATATGTGTTGTATCTCAGGTACGCTTTTATTGTACCTGTTCATGTGGCAACTTGGATGATATGACCACACGGCCCCTACCACCGGCATAAGCGGTATTAGATACAAATCTAGAGAGCTACGATGGGAATGCTCTGACAACTCGTATATTGGTAAATTGTGAGCTGTTTCGCTGTGACAACTCGTACACTGGGGGTTGGTGAGCTGTATCGTCGTCAGATGAAAATGACGGCATTTAACACAAAAGACTATTCTGTAAAGCCCGATGTCGACCCAGCATCAACTTCCCACAAATGCCAACTTATATCAAAGACCAAAAGGTCTGTATAGGGGGTGAGCCTCGGGGACGAAACGTCCACCAGCAGAATCTCGCCGTATACAGGTAAAAATTACAACACATATAAGGGAAGTGAGAAGAGTTGCCGACATACTGACAGAACCACATGACTTTACAGTATAGTCTTCTAGTTAACCTATTCTAAAGCACATACCAAGAATCTAACGTTTCCTGATATGTGTTTTATCTCAGGTACGCTTTTATTGTACTTGTTCATGTGGCAACTTGGATGATATGACCACACGGCCCATAGCACCGGCATAAGCGGTATTAGATACAAATCTAGAGAGCTATGATGGAAATGCTTTGACAACTCGTATATTGGTCATCGGTGAACTGTTTCGCTGTGACAACTAGTACACTGGGAATTTCCTCGTCATGGGGTGCATCTTCGGGATGTAATTGCGTATATTGCATTCGGAAAAAATCGACCTATTCACGGCGATTATTCTTGCAGTCATCACGTTGGCCGAATGTTGAGGCGTTTACTCCATTAAATGCCCTCGATGCTCATCTAATAATATCAGAAAAGTTTCGTATTTGAGCTGATCTCTCATCACAGCTCTCATCACAGCTCTCATCACAGCTGTCATCTACTTGCGCTTAAACCGGTGCTAGGGACCGTTTGGTGGCTTCATAATTTCCACATGAACATCTACACTAAAAGCGTGGCTGAGTGGGTAAGGCAAGGTCCCAGAATCCTACGTATTATTGAGTCTGAATGTGAGGTGCCGTGAGAAGCTTTCCTGAGGGGTCATTGGCTGCTTTTCAGACAAACATCGTCAACTTTTTCCACATCGTACACATTTCCTCAATTTATTGTTAGATATCCCGTTATATTTTCACATCAGCATATTTACTACCTAGGTAGAGAGATCCAAAATGGAGGCGCTTGATAAATCTTGACAGCGTAGCCTTGACAGACCAGGGTCTGTAGACCAGGGTCTGTAGACCAGGGTCTGTAGTAGAGTTCATCCACAAGATCTAGCAAATGTTACTAACCGAGGTAGTTATACATCCAGTTCCGGTCATTCCAGAATATGACTTTTCAGAGTACTTTTCTGACTATGTTTAAATTGTAGTCATCTCTCCTATCGTATAGTCGACGTGAACGTAGTCTCATTTCAATACGTTCGGGATATACATGCAAGTCAAAATATGACATTTCATCCTACCTGCAGAACGTAGAAATATATTCTTGACGCTGTCGTCTTCAATCGATTATGGTAAGTGAGATGCTCGCCTATAACACGTTTTGGCGAATAAGAGAAGGAACGGGCCTTGAAATTGTACTCTGCATATTGGCGTATTCATAAGAGAACAGACAAGCATCAGATCCGACATCCAGTAGAGAGAAATGCAAAAACATGAGTTAAGGATGTTCGCTGTTGGAAATGTGTGTTGTTGCATTCATAATTGTGTAATATGAGGAAAAAACAAAGAAAAAATATAGGGTGTGGACATTTTTGCTGAAGGCAACGTTAAGTGAACTGACCCATGCTCAATTTGATAACCCAGAAAACATAGGGAATAGCCCTAGTTTTGAAGCATTCTTGAATAAATCATATAAATAGTATTTAACTTTTTCTTATATTCTAACTGTTTGCAGATAATCACAATGTCTATCAAAATTTATCAAATTGAATGGATGTTGCTGTGCAAAATTCTCGGCTAGAAGGCTTTCAAAGGAAATCCCTATCTTTTAACCTAGGAAAGAGAGATAACCCAATAGGAAAAACAGGCAAAATGGCTGCCAAAGCCAAAAACCTCCAGCGGACATCCCTAAGACACACTGAGCACCGATCAAGCATAAAATATATACATTAATATATATAAACAACGGTCAGCAGTCTTCAATGATAACGCCGGGGTATCATGATATTCCTATCGTCAACTATGAATCGCTGACAACAGTTCTTTTATCCAAATGAATTTCTGTGCCGTTTCATAGTTTATGTTGCATCATGATGTTCCAAAAATATCAAATTTGAGCAGTATTCTTAATCCATATGATTTTCATTATCTAGAATAGGATTTCACGCTTTAATTTTGACTATGCATATGAAAACCGTGGAGATATTGAAATACATGGGTTCCTTCGGCCCCTAGACCAGGATTAGGCGGAATTAGACACATGCTTACGAAACGTAATGCCTTGCACGCTACATTCGTAGTTTTGCTATCAGCGTGCGATATGTATCGCCCAATTTGAGAGGAGCTATTTGACTTTGAGTGGAGGCGCTTGATGGTATTGCCCTGTTTCATAAGTTTCTGCAATAATGACTTATGACGTTGATTAAATCGTCACATTTAACACAGGATCTAGCAAATGCTGCTAGGTGAGATATGTATACGCCATATTCAACCAAGACGAATCCATAGTTGTTAGACATTTTCTCATGAAGTTATTAGCTTTTAAATCCAAATATGTATAAACATAATTTCCAACACAAGGCAGTCACTTGAAGGCAGAAGCGGCGAAATAATTGTCTGGAAGACGATATCCTTATCATTGATCACAGTTATCATACATTGGAATACCGAGAGTTGTATAAGAGTTATATAACTGTGACATTTGGGTTGTGGAGATATTGGATATAGCGGGAGTAACACGAACTTTACATCCGGGCAAGCGGAAATAGATAGGAAGTGAAATGTAGTACGGTATAACTTATAAAACATGGCACCCAAGACCTACTCCCCTTCACGTCTTACACGGCTGTATTTGAATATGGACGTCTACATTCCAATGTCAGACATGTTGTTTTGTTGTGAGATATGGAAACAGCATTTTACAACAGGCGAACAGTGCTGCATCTCAGATTTTTTCGTTAAGCCTTGTAAGAAAACAGTACTCGGTTTCCGTTACGTTTTATATTAGCCATTGATACCATGAATACCATATGTTAATTAGCGAACGTCTGTCTCACCATTGATCTCTATTTGATCAATGGGGTTCGCCAGCTCGAACTGGTGCCAGACTGGTGCCAGGTGGCTACGTGTACCAAGAGGTAAACGGGGCAATGCCCATTACGTTTTTCTGGACGTCACAAATGCAACGTCATAATGTAACGACATTATAATTGTTCGTTTTATGACGCCACGTCTTCTTAACCTGTTGGAGCAATAGCGCCGCCTAGTGTAGCTGTCGATCTCCGTCACTTGTTCATGGTCTACCACTGTTCCACAATTGTCAGATCTGACGTAATAAATTTTAGCGCGATTCAATGTTTCCTTAGTCCAAGAGGCATAAGATCTTAACGATCTCTAAAGCTTACATCAATAGATTTTGCTCAGATAGAATAATACAGGCCTACATGTCAAGGGTGACTCTGATCACGGTAACTTTGACTTAGTGACTCTGATCACTGGTTTATGCACTAGATTATACTTAATAGGTTTTCTTCAATTCCAGCAAGCGTGCATAGAGTCGCTGGGCCGATATGCGAGTCGAATAGTCCCGGAAATGAATTTAGCTTGAGATTTGGCGAGAAGAATGATGGCTCCATACGAGTTTGTGTTGACTATAGCAAATTGAATGATAGGGATGTGTGGGATTTCGATATTATGTCACTGGTGAAAGATACATTCTGAAATTATGAATAAAGGAGAAAATAGCGTGTTAGTAAAACAGCAGCGATCTAACAGGACCATTCGCTTTGTCTATTCCTGGACATTCTTTAGTTTGAATAGGTCTAGATATATTTGCTGAATCATTCAACTTGATGACTTTTCCAATTAGGGCACGTTTTCTCTCTTGTGTGGGTCCAGTAAATAGTGTGAATCTCCTCATCGATTTTCAATTTGCAGATTATTTTGTGACTGTTCACTGTCATCAAAAGATGTTTAAATCATTCACAGAAACGGTTCAAACTTATCGAACCTGGTCATTTGGATACAAAGAAAGATCGGCGTGTCGGAACCGATTTGTGTTTGTAAATTGCACGATTTTCATGACTATTGGGGATGATTAACGAGTCGTTGTCATGGTACACGACACTGCTTGTCTTTTTATTGGGTCTTGAAATCGTCTGCTAAGTCAAATATGTAGAAATTACTGTTTGCAAATATGGAGATGTCTTCGTTTTGTATGATATCAACAGACGAAAAGCCATCGTATTTGAGGAGGGAAATGACTGGGATCAGAGGCAACACACATCCGTGATCTGTTTCACATTTTGTTTCGATTTTCACGCCGCTTACCAGACTGACCGCACATCGTCTCGGACGATGGCAAAGTGTATACATTGGAATGATGAGCAATTTCTGAATTGATGAATATTACAAGCGTCTAGTCCGTCATTCATAATCCAGCCGTCGTCCATTAGAGAATATCCGCGTCCATAATCCAAAGGCCTATTCCATTTTCCATATAACAATATTAGCACCAAATTCAAAAAGACAATCATAGTATACATAAACATAGGCTTGTTTCCTGCAAGAGAGAAGCGGTCAACAGTTCATGTTCCAAAAATATCAAATCCGTATCGCTGATCAGTATTCTTAATCCATAATATTCGTTATAGAGTTGTCATCTAAAAAAAGATGTATCTCAGTCACGCTTTGATTGTGACTGTTCATATGAGTACCATGAGGATCTTGAAGTACATGGGTTCATACGGCCCCTAGCCCCGGGTTAAGCGGAATTAGACACAAGTTACGAAACGTAGCGCCATAGATCTTGCACGCTACGTTCCTATTTTGCTATCAGCATGCGATATGTATCGCCAAATTTGAGAAACTTTGAGTGTAGGCGCTTGGTGGAATAGCCCTGTTTTTTAAGTTTCTGCACCAATGTTATGTGACGTTGATTAAAATCGTCACATTTAACACAGGATCTAGCAAATGCTACTAAGCGAGATATGTATACGCCATATGCAGGTCCCACTGGAATATTACTGTCCAGAAAGGGATAGTTTACGATGTCGAAATTGTAATCATCTCTTTTGTCATAAAGTCGACGAGAGAGAATGCCCGCTTCATTTTTATAGAGATAGAGATCTAAATAAGATGTGCATGTAGGGCTATCTGTAGTTTCCTTCAAATCCAGTGAAGGTGGATATATATCCTTCACTGCATCATTTATATAGCGATTATCCACAGCGAGAAGATCGTCTATATAGCGTTTGGTGAATGAGAAGGAACGGGCTTTGAATGGATCGGTTTTTGAAAGTGCCTGCATATAGTCATATTCATAAGAGAACAGATACAGGTCAGCCAACAGGGGTGCACAATTAGTACCCATTGGAATACCTATATGCTGCTGATATATTGTGTTGCCAAATTTCACATAGATATTTTTAATGAGAAATTCAAGCAACTCTATAAACAAAGAAACATCCCATGAATGATATCTCTTGTATGTAGTAGAGCTAAAGAATGCTTTATGGCTTCCGACATTAATATATCTACGATCAGTTTCTTGAACACAGATACTATTAATGAACTTAGACGGTCAATAAGGTCCTGATGAGGGATTGTAGTATAGAGTCGAGAAATCCCATGTGGATACATGTCTGTACGGTATGTGACCTTTAGCATCAAGTTCTTCCGTAAGACATTTTGAGTGTTTCAATATCCACATACATTCAACGCCAAACACTACTGTTTTAATCTAACAATGCCTCGAATAGTCATGATCGGTTGATATTGTGGCAGATTTGATTTTGGTAGAATCGGATATATGGATTATCCAACGTCTTACAAACTGCTGTGGTTTAAGATGAGTCTTTCATTTATGACCATAGCGCATACGGTGTTCACGGTATTTCACGCCGTTACCAATACGTAGTTGCTTTTCGTGTTATTAACTTATTTTATTTTACTTCTGTTTAAGATGTCGTTGTAAGCACGCATTGGATTGCATGAATTATCAGTCTTTGATTATTTGATTGTTTTTAGTTATGTGAATACTAGCTTCAGATACAACAGTCACTAGTCAGTCATAAGATACTTCATGCACCAAACTGCAAGCAGGCATATTATAATAAACACAAGCTAACAACAGTTTTCAATTATATTAGCAAGATATTATGATGTTCCAATCGTGAAATGATCTGATTATTTCCGAATCAATTTCTACGACACAAATTACGAGGCACAAAGATCGTGTACCCGACGGTCGTACTTTGCTATCAGTGTTTCACATTTATCATAAAAATTGAGAAACTATTATATGGGTAAAGGCGTTTGTATAGCCTTGTAGAATCAGTTTCTTTAAAAATATTTTGAAGATGTTGTTGATGTGTCAGCCGTTACATTTCACGCCTTAGGGCGAAGGGTCAACACAGTTGTGGTACCTTGAAACTTCGAGAGGTTTATGATTCAAAACTCTACAAATATACCTTGTTTTCTTCAGTGCGGTGTATGTCAACAAGAAAACAAACATGTCTGGTGAAGTTTCTCTACCACATTCCCCTGTATTCTTTGGTTTTCTCATTTATTAACTTAATTCACACCGCGAGTTTACCGCGGCACACTTCTGACAACAAATAATGTTAACCTTCAATTTATACGCGTAACTATTAGTTCTTGAACCCAGCTATTTTAACTCCATAACAGGTCTATTGGTCGATGTGAACGGCCTCGGGTGAAACGCTGTAGAACCGTTCTCTGGACTGTTTGTTTATGTATTTATACAAACACTGTCAATAGCCGACCGACAGTAGCTCATACAACGCCGATCGAACTTAGAAAAGGGAACGGGATGTAAAACTCCAGACCAGCGCTGAAGCGTTTATTGAATTTTCCACGTAATTCGATGTTCTTAGGATCAAGTAGGATCTAGAACTAAGCCAGTGTGGTGGCGGACCACTGTCGACTTTAGATTTACATGAGCATACCAGCGTCTTGACTCTTCACCCGTCCCCAAGGATATCTGCCCAAGCATAAGGACATCAGTTGATTACAAAAGGTAAGTGTTTGGTGATCTGTTTCAGTTCCATTCTACTGCTTACCATCATTATGGAATTGTTGTCAAGCTCGATCAAGCATCGAATGGCCTAGATACAGCTGTGAGCCAGAGTTGAGCAATGAGGTATTTGCCTCGCAACATGCTTCCTGAACATGGAAACGAGCTCGGACAGACAGTTGTTATAATCTCTACCTTACAATTAAAGGAGTACTTACTTTATTTTATATAGGTTTCTATTACAAAGGTTAGACTTTTAAAGAAATATAACCAATTATTTTACTGTCGTTGAGGGGGATAACCTATTATTTTTATTACAATTCGCGAAGTCATGTTTCCGCTTTGAGGTCGACGTGGGCGCCGCCATGTTGCTTCTAGGATGACGTGACTAATGACGTCAGCATTCAGGACAACGTCGCGGCTAACGCTTGATCCAGTGACGTTCCAACTACGATCTATGGGCACTTGATTTACTCTGGGTCCGAGTTTTAATTCGAGGAAAAAATTGGCGCGACAAATACCACGGGGGTAATTCCTAAAAGGAAAGTGGTTCAGGTTATATCCGCCAACTGAAGAATTTCTTCAGCAAGTTTTTCAACTAAGACTTGCCCGATTCAATTTGAACAAAATTTGAAGCTGAGCGGTATAAACTAAAAGAGCATCCTAGCTCTGCAATTGTCCACTGATTTGAGTTGAACGAGGAGGCTTCTAAATTCGTAAATATATTCATGATTACACTTGAACTACTAAAATCAACTGGAACGTCAGTGGATTTACTGAGTTCCTTCTCATGCGAATTATGGGCATGACCAACACGATCAACCTTAAATCTCCATGACGTTGTGACGTTTTTAGATGAGTATACACTCACTTCCGCTCATCTAAAAACGTCACGCAGTGGTGCAATGGCGGCGCCCAGTGCACGCCGTGGCGAGCAACAAAATATTCCATATTTCTTTTATTTCGCATTCTTTCAACATAAGTTTTATATAATGAGTTTTGGAATACTATTGCTGACATATAGAGTCAACCTTAAAAATAAGGTAAGTACTCCTTTAATATCACGCTGAAGTGGTGGTTCATAGCGATGTATGAAATGACTCCCCCACGCTTTAGTCGCTGAGGTTTGATGAGATCTCTATTGTATATCCACAGCTTTCCTCAGCGTGTCTATGTCACACGTGTCATCAGTCACCATGCAGGCTGTCTTAGCGATAATACTAGTGCACAATTTCATATTTAATCTGTAATGTATTGTGCTGTGACTCGATACTTGAACGTATAGAGTACTAAATATGTACACACATGTATTCATATTGATATTTTCAGGATGGCTGCGCGTTGTTAACGATGACATTAAAAATCAATACAGAATATGTGTATAAGTATAGGATGAAATTGCCTTCTCTCTCTATGACCCGAGCTCGAGTCTTATCATAGCTCGTAAAATATATAACGCATAATCCAAAAGAAAATGGCTTTAATCACACGTTAACTGTCAATTGTCTCTTAGTTATCCAGTAGTTATCTTTATGTCATTTATCGACTCAAAAATATATTATCTGTATATATGAATTTCAGAGGAGTGATTTTATTGAGAATGGCTCTTCCTCCGACAACAGTGGAATTTGCAATTTTGAATTAGTTGCTTGCGAGCAATACAACAGTCAACGTTTTCAATGGTTGTTGTTGCCCAGATGCCATCCCAACATCACGGAAAATTACTACTTGTATAATATAACTGGTTCATGTTGAAGGATATATAGTTGAAAGCGACGTTAAATCATATTCATTCGTTCAGTCACTGTTGAAGGCTATTTTGCTTTTCTATATGGATTCAGGTGTTGGTTTTGTATGGCTTCATGGGAATGCGTCTTGGAATTGACATTAGAACGTATGATTCTCTTCCATAATTGTGTAGGTGAAATCATAATTGCCACTACTTAACGTTACGGTATCCCTAGCGATAAGATGTTCGAGTTATTGGTCACTTTAATTGCAATGAATGCACTCATCTAAACGAATTACATATTTTCGGAAAGCTATTCGTTCAGAAAAAACACAATGTAATGACAATTGTGTTCTCCTTATTACTATAATCGAATTATTTTTTCTTAAATGGAGCTGTTTGTGAAAATTTATCCTTCAAATGTCCTCGCTAAGTATTACCTTTAAAACAAAGAGCATTTGTTAAGGGCTTGCAACTCACCTTTTTATTGCACATTTCTTTCGTACCATATCGATTCTTAGTTAATAGGCATTAATATGTTCATCGTTTTCATACAATTACTTTGATTTCTCTAGTTTTATAAGTTAAACCGTTTACTTCTGGAAAAGTATTCATCATGAGAGGGGTTCGCAATTTGGCTGGTTATTCCAAAATAGGTAAAGAAAAGAGAGGTGGCGCAGTTTTTTTATTAACGATGTTCTGGTTGCTAAGATATTAGTCACCATAACCATATTATTAATGTCCAAAGTGTGGCGATCGCGTTTTATCCAGTTTTCCTTTTCGATGGGTAAAACATAAAAAATCCCCAAAATATGATCTGGGCTATATTTAGAAAAAAAATGTGTGGCACCGTGGTTCTTCTACTCGGCAAAGTTAACAATGGAAAATTTGGAGGGTCATTTTATGTAAAGACAAGCATTCAAATTGGAATAACTTCAAACCTATCAATCTCATAAGCAATATATTCACATATTTGAAATTCTGGAGAAATAATCTTTCCGTTAACATATACATGTATGTTGATCATATTCTCACAATGAAACAAATCTCAGTGGGTGTGTGAAAAAGTTAGAAGGAAGTTAATTACTTGATCATTTTATCAGCACGTGCGTGGATTATCTGCAGTGCTCGCCGGATAATCCAGTCTTAATTGGATATATCCAGACGCCTTGTCGGGCAGCTAGCAAGACTCCCAACAACTCATATTCAAACGCTAACTTTTCGAATAAATTACAACACATATAAGGGAAGTGGGATGAGGTGCCGACATACTGACAGAGTCACATGACCTCACAGTATAGTCTTCCGGTTAACCTATTCTAAAGTACATACCAAGAATCTAATGATTCGTGATATGTGTTGTATCTCAGGTACGCTTTTATTGTACCTGTTCATGTGGCAACTTGGATGATATGACCACATGGCCCCCAGCACCGGCATAAGCGGTATTAGATACAAATCTAGAGAGCTATGATGGCAATGCTCTGACAACTCGTATATTGGTAATTGGTGAGGTGTTTCGCCGTGACAACTCGTACACTGGGGATTGGTGAGCTGTATCGTCGTCAGATAAAAATCACGCCATCTAACACAAAAGACTAGTCTGTAAGGCCCGATGTCGATCCAGCATCAACTTCCCACAAATGCCAACATATATCAGAGATCAAAAAGTCTGTATAGGGGGCGGGCGAGAAATAGTTAGTTTTCTATCACTAACCCACAGAGTGAATAATGTAATTTAATATTTTTGAAAAAAAACAATGTATACATATATAGAGGTTTGAAGCCTGTCAGGGATACCGTAACCTTAAGCGCCAAGGTACGAGATTGAATGGCCAGACTTTCCGGCAGATCACATGAGTATGGATCCAACGTGTTAATGCACGAGTTTTTAACCAGTTCAGCTGATTTATCTTATTGACTGCATAATCACTGAGCTGTTTTCAATTGTTTGAAATTGTTGTTTAAGCGCTATGTTTTCAAATAATAAAAGAGGATATGGAAGAGAGATATTATGACAGAGAATCCAGTGGAGGATATTGTCTATATACAAGTTTACAATCTATTATTGTCATTTAGGTTATTCTTGCAAATACTGTTCGCGTGATTTATCCATTGCCTTTGTGCCCCCCTCGTATACACGAGTCTAAATGTGAGGTCCCAAGAGAAGTTTTCTTGTGGAGTCATATGGTTGCCTTTTAGTCGCCAGGCGTCGTCAATTTTTCCCACCTCTTGCATATCGTTACAACACAAAGCCGTCAAAAAAAACCCCGTAGAACAGCCGGGGTTCCATAAATATGTGTCTGTCACAGTGATTGGAGTGAGTATCAGGGTACAGGATGGCAGACTATGTCACATTTTGCGTGAAAGCCAAAGAATCAATTTCTTGTTAGATACTGGGCAGTTCTTGGGCTTATAGGGTTATCGCGTCTGGGTTGATTTCTTTCGGGTTTCGTATTCTTGTGTGTGGACGTTCTTTTCAAAAACAGTTTTCAATGAGGCCGTTGTATATATACTTTATTCGCCTATAATCCTCTCTGCGGATTGACCAGTTGTATCTGTGTGTATGCTCATATATTATAGGCATGCCTAATCAATTGTATTTGCAATTTAGATATTTCGTTCATGCCATATTCGAGTAAAGACTGCTAAAATAGGTTCTGGCTCATACGTTCATGATAATAATTAAGTAAATTGTAGACCATTTCAAACGGGATGCTATTCATTGAATCAGTAGTTATTATTAGGAACATCGGTGTTCGAACGAACTAATTTGAATGATTTGAAATGACAATCAGAAACTATGTGGATTTTCGGACGATTTTTGTTGCTATATTGTTTTGTGTTTTTCTCATCAACTGCATGTATAACTGGAGTAAATTAGGAGACGGTTCCATGTAAAAACGGCATAAAGATACATAGTTAACACGACATCTGACAGATTCTGTACTATTTTGAATGCGACTATATGAAGACAATTTTGAAAACAATGTCACAGATCCCATCTCCTCTCATCACAAGGCTATATACATGTAGACATCAGAGACTAATTGATTCGAGACTCAGCACATTGAATTGTCAGCTGCTCTAAGCACATTGATGACTTTATAGCCGCACTTTCTCATTGTCAGAGTTTGTAACCTCCTAAACTGTTGATATGTCTGACAATATGAGGCATGCAATTTGATGTTATGGTCGTTTGCTGGACTTTCCGCCAAATCAGTCTATACCTTGACTGGACATGCCTCGCCTTGGGCGTCAAAAAGTATATATCCACGTCACTGAATCTGAAGGAAACGGCAAATAGTTCAAATGGAACATCGATAATACCTTTTACGTTAGAGATTTACTCTCACGTCCACTCGACGAGATCAGCTAAATATATTTTGACTTAATTGCCAAATCCTTTCTAGAGAGTAATATTACCAGAATGACCTTAATATGATATACTGATACACATACATGTATCTCGCCTGGAAGCCATTGTCATTGTTGTCGAATCGGAGCAGTTCGTCATGTAAGGATATTCAAACCGGGAACACTGTGTGCAGTACAACTTGTCGGGAAGCTTTTCCAGGTTTAACAAGGTTCCATACATGTAGTGACCTATTGTTTCTTCCTTACATGACGACCGCACTGTGGTGGTCTAATGGTAAGAGCGTCGGCCTCGTAAGCGGTAGGTACTGGGTTCGATCCCAGGCGGGGTCATACCTAAGACTTGAAAAATGAAACTTGTTGCTACCTCGCTGACGCTCAGCATTAAGAGGATAGAACAAGGACTGGTTCGCTCGGTGTCAGTATAATGTGGCTGAGTGGGGTGTCATGTCTGCCTACGGCATGATATTTCAGTGGGACAGCACTATAAAATGGCAGCATTAGATCTGCTCTGTCACAAGTAGGTACCCCCGCCCCTCCCCCGCTCCTCCCGTCCATTCCGCGTCGTGATATAGCTGAAACAATGTTGAAAGCGACGTTAAACCCTATTCACTCACTCACTCACTTATATTTGTAATAATTTGTGTGCAATGATGTTGACTGGTTGGCCAGATCAATGTCGTTTTTTAGAGATGGGGTGTGCCTCAGTGGGGTAGAGTGTCCTGTATGGCCATGGGTCTGTTGCCATAGATGACCAGGATTTGAGTCCCATTAGACCACTATGAGATTTCTTCTACTTGAATGTTTGTTCAAATATTCACATTCGACTGACGCGTAATTTATAATCTATTGGACGTTAGTCGGTAGGCATTTCTGGACTTGTAACTTATTCCGCTCAACACCGGGCTAGGGACAGTATGAGCCCATGTACTTAAAGATCGTCGTGGTGTTCATATGAACAGTCACAATCAAAGCTTGACTGGGATACATCATTATCTAGATAACGATTTTACTGAATACTGATCAGCGATACGGATTTGATACTATTGGTACATCATGACGACTTGCCGGCATCATTGAAAACTGTTGACCGCTTCTGTCTTGCAGGAAATTAGCCTAGTTGTATGTATACGATGATTTATCCTTTTAATTTGGTGCTATTGTTATTATATGAATGAGATTTTTAATGGCTGAATATTGAATGGCGGACTAGACGCTTGTGTCGGCAACACATTTAGCCCTACCGGCAAATCATATTTAGACCTATATCTGTATAAAAATGAAGCGGGCCTTCTCTCTCGTCGACTTTATGACAAAAGAGATGATTACAATTTCGACATCGTAAACTATCCCTTTCTGGACAGTAATATTCCAGTGGGATCTGCATATGGCGTATACATATATCGCCTAGTAGCATTTGCTAGATCCTGGGTTTTATTGTGACGATTTTAATCAACGGCACAAAACATTGTTGCAGAAACTTATAAAACACGGCTATACCACCTAGCGCCTCCACTCAAAGTTTCACAAATTTGGCGATACATATCTCATGCTGATAGCAAAATACGAGCGTAGCGTGCAAGATCTATGGCGTTACGTTTCGTAACTTATGTCTAATTTCGCTTAACCCGGGGCTAGGGGCCGTATGAATCCATGTACTTCAAGATCCTCATGATGCGCATATGAACAGTCACAATCAAAGCGTGACTGACGAACAGTCACAATCAAAGCGTGACTGAGACGCATCATTCTCTAGATGATGACTTTTACAACGAATAACATACGGATTATGAATACTGATATTTTTGGAACATCATGATGTCTTGCCGGCATCATAGAAAACTGTTGACCGCTTCTCTCTTGCAGGAAACTAGCCTATATTTATGTACACTATGATTGTCTTTTTGAATTTGGTGATAATGCTGTTATATGAAAAATGGAATAGGTCTTCGGATTATGGACGCAGATATTCTTTAATGGACGACGGTTGAATTATGAATGATGGACCAGACGCTTGTAATTCACATTTGCTATATTCATCTCAAAAGTATCTCCCAATAAATATGGCCATCACAGCTTCAGGCCAGGGCTTGCTGATGAATGTCTGTATTTATATTACCGGTATATCAATCTTTGTTTTATTGTTCTTCTGACAGAAAAAAACGCAACGAATATATTGCGCTGTTGATTGCGTGTCTGGAACATTTTTCCTTTGCGGTTCAATACAACGAAAGAATGTTTGCACTGGTGGCCTGGCCTTCGATTATGTTTTAAAAACCAGCAATTAGACAGAAGCCGTTTCCTTGTGGCACGAACAATTTGCTTCCTAGATTAACCAGCAAGTAAGGAATATCGATCCATCCTGCACGCTGGATTAGAGAAGTAGGAATTAGCACACTTACCGAGGCGAAGGTCTGCCTTACAAGGTTCACACGCCTCGGACCTGTGTACAGCGTATATAACTACCTCGAAAATAGCAAGCGTCAGATCCGACATTCAATAATCAGACGTCGTCCATAAAAAAATTTCCTCGTCAATGATCTAAAGACCTATTTCTTATGACAGTACCAATTCCAAATGTGTATGAAATAAAAATAATAAAAACACAAGATGGTTTGCTACAAGAGAGAAGCGGTCAACAGTTTTCAATGATGCCAGTAAGACCTGATGATGTTATATACATAGAATCGTAATCACCGATTATTGTTCTTTATTCAAATAAACTCCAACTTGTTTGCAGAGTATCTATCTGTCACGCTTTGAATGCGAGACTGTTCATCTGTCACGCTTTGAATGCGAGACTGTTCATCTGTCACGCTTTGAATGCGAGACTGTTCATTTGAATACCATGGAGATGTAAAGCACATGATATTCAAACGGCTCCTAGCCCCGAGCTCAGCGGAATTAGACAGAGGTTACGAAACTTAGTGCCAGGTATCTTGCATGCTACGATCGTAAGCACACACCAGCCGAGCAAATCTGTTTTAGCACAAGTGAGCATGAAGAGAAGTGCACCAAGAAACTATCGCTGATGTCAGGTGAAAAATGGGGCGGAGAGGGCGTTTCCATATTTATTTCTTTTTGCAGGTTTTTTTTTAGGTTAACCACAGTGACCCCAAGTCTTTTCCCTTACGAAGTATCGTGACACTTCAACCGAAACTGCGGCCGTACGGGCTCGACAACAAATATACAGACAACAGAGCCGGTTACTAAAATTTATAAATCCACATAACCCGAGGCTACGGACCGTGGTTCGCTGATACTGAGACGACATCAATACTATGTGCCATACATTAAGATTCACACCGAAAGAGTGGAGGTGATATGGCTTTTATTTGGATTTTGTATTGACTTCAGCTTATTCAGGAGTTAAACTATTGGACAGCTAAATTGTTCTTTTGAACAAAATGTTTTGTGAGTGTATTTGACGATTGGATGATATATTGAATTCAGTCTTGCAGACCCGTTTTCTTAGACTTGATGCTTCTGCTTGGATAATAATTGTTCGGAAATTCTTATCGATTTCTGGATCTCAAATTATAATACTGTTTCTTTTACATTTAGGATACTTTTCTTGGTTTAATTGAGGGTATATCCATCTATTATCATCTTATACATAATTACGAAAATATATTTTTAGACACATTTTTTTTATCACTAATCGCATAACTTTTCTTATCATGGCATCAATACATAGGCGTTTCCTGGTAATTCAAATTGATACAGATTTTTTTTAATCTAACTTGTTTTTTTCTATATATCCTTCGGGGTAATGCCCTCCCAAATTAGGTAACGTAGAATGCTAATATGCCCCTGTTTGAACGAGGAAGTTAATTAAATGTAATCTATATTTAAATGCACACAGGAGCCAAGGTCCACAAACGTTGCGTCAAGAACACAATTTACACCGCATATGTAATTGTCAGATATGCAAATTAAACTGGCGCGTATAAGGATGTATGCCGTCTCAGTTTCATCAATTTATCGATAGACAATTTTGATGTTGTTTTTTTCGGCTGATGTTTAGCATTTGCACGTTCCACGCGCTCGGTAAACATACTCCTTATTCTGCAAACTTTCGGACGCATGATCAGCCATTTTTAGTCGAAATTCTCCCAACAAACCTACAGTAGACATTTGTTTACTCGATGAACGAAACCGGAAGGAATGCTCCCAAAAACCATCCACCATGTCCTCCGTGGAAGGCCGCCGAACAAAAAAAACACATGTAGGCGTCGGCTCCAGTGCTCACGGGGCTACCCGCGTGAAATATGTAAATTGATTCTTTATAGCCCTATATCCTATTTGTTTCACCTAGCTGAAAACCCCCGGGTATTCCATTATATCCCTTCATTACATTAATATACAGAGGATCAGTTTTGCAAAAGACCGTTCGGTATCATTAATCTACTTAGCCGTTCAATTATGTCTTGATGGGAAATAATTGCAAATTGGATCGAACAATCTCATGTGTATAGGTATCTGTATTACAGAATGAATGTTTCTTTCGGATAGTATTGTGTTCCATTCGGCCTTCACAACACTATTTGTTGTACCCTTTCCTTGGCCACGGATTATATTATGAAACTGACGAGAGTTGCGTGGTGTGGGCTTTGTTTGATATGGGATTGTAGTGTTCTAGTCAACCAATCAGTTTACTCCACTTTAACGACCGCCATGTTTGATCATGTAATATATACCTGCTGGGCCATTTCGACAGATTCATCTTCGTCATGACCATGTGTTAAATAATGCTACTTTCTCTCATCGATATTTTTCACCATATTCATCATTTATCTCTCTACAGACATTATGTCTTTTATACTTCTGAGTAGGTTGATTTATCGCTCTAGGTTGAACTCTCTTCATAGCCACTTCCATCATCTGAAAAATATTTTTTTGTACGTAGATTCATCTGTTCATTCAGTTTTTTAATCTGGACCTGGCCATGTTGGGACTCATCCCCTTTACACAATGGTAGCGTGGACCTGGTATATAGCCCATCCCACATGTAAAAACATCTGTTCCAGTTATTTCAGATCATCGTCTTGGCATTGCGACGCCGTAGAGTACATATATTGCAATGTTTCAAAGAAAAACTTGCGTCTTCATTGATGTCAATCATGATATCATCAAACCGAAATACGCGTATATATGTTCACCAGTGAAGAATTTGAGAAATTACAAACTCTAACCATATCCAGTATAAACATGGTTGAGGACTCTACTGATATTAACTCACTGTGTCCTGGTAGTTTTAACAGTTCCAAACGGGTATTAACATGAATACATCGTTTACGTAGTTTCAAAGACGATTCTCAGATCTCTCGAACCAGATGTAACAGGATGAAAATATTTGTCTACAGGCAATCGCGGAAGCTCCTTTCTATCGATACAATTACACTTATACGGTACCAAGAGGGTTAATATGAAAGATATAACAACATAGTGAAAAAATCGCGTAGTAGTATAATACATGTTTATTGCCCAACTAGTTACACTACAACAGTTCAACACATAGTTGCAAATTAATAACATCATTGATCTCAGACAAAGACAATCCTATACGCATACAAATGACGTTACCACGATGTCGGCAAACCGAAGTACGCGTATGTATTCACCAGCGAAGAATTTGGGGAAAAAACAACTCTAACCGTATCCAGTGGATTAAGGAAGCGATTCTGTTGATATTAATATGCGGAATATAGCATCATAGAGAAAAAAATCGACATATAGTATGATACATGAAGATATTTTTTGTCATTTAGAAACTGATAGTATAACAGTATTTTCGTTATTTTGGGATCATACTTTGTTAGTATAGCACCGATTCTAGTGCTGAAAATTGGTCGATTATCATGTGGGATTCGAACCAGCGACCACCAAAGTAAGAAGTATGATACCTGTTTAGTGATCAAGTGGTTACACTACATTTCAAGACAAAGTTGCAAAATACTAACATTGCATTTCATCCATAATATATACATGCAAAAGTATTCTGCATATTCACAATTTAGTTCATCCTCAAGAATTGTTTCTGTCCGACTCGCATTCACCGCCTCTCAAGCTCTCGAATAAGTCGTTTCCCTGTTAATGAGACTGTTTAACCCTACCTGGCCGGGGGGGGGGGCGAAACTTTCTGCCCTATCTCCGGAACGACAAAAAATGGAGAGCTGAAACTCCGTGACTTTATAGTTTATCATATTGGGGTCATTTTGAGCTTATTTGCATAACCCCCCGAGCAGAGGGGTCATGAGTAAATTCGAGATGGCGGTCACGTGGGGTACCAGGAAAGTGATGTATTCGTCATATTTCTTCAAAATTCCACAATGAAAAGTGGACAAAAACTATTTTATTTGACATTACATTAGTTTTTACTAATTTATCATGCATTTTTGGCTGAGAAATTGCATAAATAAAAAAATCGGAAAATCTGACCGAAAAATCGATCAAAAAATGTCGTTTTTGAAAATGACGTCACTGTGACGTCATCATAGCGGCCATCTTGGATTTTGTTTTACATTTTCTGGTAAAGCTTGACCCAATGGTATAGTGTGGTAAGTTTCAGCTCCCTAGCTCAAGAGGTAAGAAAAATAATTAAGGGGACCATTTCGCCTACCCCCCCCCCCCAGGCCAGGACAGGCCCCAAAAATCCCAGGCCAGATAGGGTTAATAACTTCCTCGTAGTAAATAACTGCCTGGCTGTCTTTAAAACCCCGCTGTGGATATAATTATCTTTCATCTCATGACAGTTGACCACGTCATTGGAATACTTTTGAGGCAGTATCTTTTCCATTGTTGGAATATAATCCTGATGAAACATTTCACCAGATTCATATTCTTCGTGGCCTTGTCTTAAATAATGCTGCTTCATCTCTTCGGTATCTTCGCCACATTCATCCTAAATAGACCCGGTAAATACCTCTATTCAGACATTATATTCAATCCTTTTCTGAGTATTACAGGTTGATCTATCTCTCTTGGATGAATGCTTCGTCATAGCCACACTAATCATCTGAAAAGTATTTTTTTTCATGAGGTGGATTCATCTATTCATGCAGTTTCGTAATCTGGCCCGGCCCTGTTGGGACTCTTTCTGTTTAAACTGAGGTGAAGTGAACCTCGTATACATAACCCATTTCCGTCTTGTACAATGCCTTTGGTCATTCCAGGTGATCAGTTTTGTCATTGTAACATAGCCAATTACATATATTAGAATTTTGTTTTACAGCACAAACATTTATTTACATCTCTCTCTCTCTCTCTCTCTCTCTCTCTCTCTCTCTCTTCAAGACATTCATCCGTTTGAGCCTGTGCTAGGGGCTGTGTGGTTACTTCATATCTTCCATAGAACATCTGCAATAAAGGATCGGCTGGGATACCAAGGCTACGTCTTAGAATCCCTCGTGTTCTGAATGTGACGTGCCGAAGAGGCTTAATTTTGCAGTCATATTGTCGCTTTTTAGTTGCCAAACGTCGTCAGTTTTTCCCGCCTTTTACATATCTCACAAATTCGTTATCTTTAGAGATTGTGACTCGAGCTGTAGATGAAATAAAAGGGAGCATTCAATAATGCAACCATATTCACAAGAATTTAGAGTAAAAAATATTGCAACAATTTGGAATTTCATCTTGTCACCACGTCGCTGTGCATGACCGTAGTCCGTGGCTCTGGCATGCAGTCGTGCAGATTGTTTTTGGAGAGCGCACACTTCATATCATGGCTTAGGTGAGAACTCTCAGTTAAATGCATATGATAACACCATTATAGGTGCCCCATGTGGCCAGACAATTGTTCAAATGTACAAATAGTCTATAGAGGTCTCATACTAGTCGATACATTATACATCTGGTGTGATTCCAAGGCCGTAAACCGGAGCTGCACGACTGCGAGGCAAATTAGTTTGGCACGGATATAGCTTATTAATAATGATCCAGCATCGCTAGATGGTCCAATGTGTGGATTTTCATGCTAATAAAATCAGCGTATCGCAAATTCAATGTGATCGAGCCTGTCTGATATCTCATAGACGACCAGTGATGTCATGCAAAAAGGTCGAGCCTGAGCCAATCTAATTAAAATTAAATCCTATCCCCCCATATGGATATCTCGCTATTTCGCTATACAGCTAAATGGGGAGCAGATAGGATTTAATTTTAATTGGAATCGGCTCGAGCTAAACCGTTATGGGTGTTGTGGTCTATTTGTGCGGAAGATACTTCATGCTTGGGATGGAATACACTTTCAGGGATAATCTTCCCTCGATGGCAATTGCTCTAGATGAAAGTTTTATTTCCTACAAGAAGATAGTTTGCGTTTACCTATATATTGACGGTTACCCTGTTTGGCGTTTAAGCTGATATTGTCTTATGAATTAGGGTTATGGTTCATATTCCATCAGATGACTTGATACCTTGTTATTACATTATCGCTCTTAAATATTTGCGTCCAATACTGCTCAAGCCGGCAATAGGGGCCGTGCGGTCATACCATCCATGATGTCCACATGAACATCTACAATAAAACCGTCGCTGGGATAGGGATGAGTTTTTGGCTCTTGTGATTTTTTCTAAATATTCAGCCGGTATATTGGCCGTTGGGATCACATGGCTTCTTATCAGTACGCCGGTATCTTTTTCCACCAACAATTTTAAGTTGCATTTAATTGCTTCAAATCCGAAATTTTACAACCATGCAGATCTTGGGATTTGACTTTGTAGCAAAATCTTGTGACCGTTACTGAGTTGCCAATAACCATAATGTGGGCACAAATCTGGACGGATAAGCAGTCACTTATTCAAAGGAGACATGCCTCTAGTTCGCCTTGTAGTTTACATGGCCTTGACTGGATTTGTAATTAGGGGATTTAGAGTAGCATACTTTTGGAGACCCGTGACATTTTCAAACCTAATGACGCCCAGGGCTCTTTCCATCTGCCGTACATCTGCTACCTGTTCGAATACAATGACACTAATTAAGACAGAACATACTTCGGTCAAAATCGATATCCATCCTTGCCTTTAATATAGATTGATTTCAGGCTGAGAGATACTGATCAAAATAGTGTAACAACAGGGTCACGCTATAACTATTATATCTTATATAAGCGTGGATATAAAGGGACAACTCCATTGACATGGTCGATGGAGGGTTGAAATTGGGTTGATATATATGATTCAATCGATCCTTCGTACCGCGTTATCTCCATCCTACCGCCATAGAAAAGGCGCACAATACATGATCGAGTCTCGACACGGCGGTTCAATACATGCCCAGAACGAATAGTGTATAGTTTGGAATTCTGCCATTTTAGGATTTTTGGCAGCTATGCGAGCCAGACAAATCCCCGGAAGAAGAATTGGATGACCTACGACCTCTGTTATTGACGAAGAAAAAAAATCGACTTGGTATCTATTATTTTATGTTATTTATGTATTATCTATATGTTATTCTTATTTCCTGCACATTTTCTGATTGGCAATGTGGTTAGATGGCAATGTGGATTACGTGATGTCCAAGACTGGTAAAAACAATGATATCATCAAAGTATATCACGTCCGCAGATGTAATCATAAGATAACAACACATCAGATACAAAAAGACGAGACCTCAAAATGCCTTGGTCACTTCTAATGGAAAGAGTTTATGAACAGATAATTACATGGAATGCGATAGTTTTAACTCGGTTACAATAAATATCGTGCCAAGAATCCAAAGTTCTCATTTCAAAAGTTAGGTAGATACTCAGCAAAGACTGGATTTGCTCTGAAAAAGAAGCAGCCGATCTAATTATGTAACTTATGTTTTTTGACAGATTATCAAATAAAAAAATAAAGTATGTTTTAACGCAATATACATCTGATATTGTTTATTTATGGGCGCGTATATATATCTGTAAAACATGGCGTTCTTGACACCGTTTATTAGATATTGCAATGTTGACGCCTAAATAATCGATTCCGAAATCTCTTCCACAGTGTCCCCAATAATTGTCCTTGATAGGCGAGACCAATAACAGCACACATGGTGTGATTACCGAAAATGTGTCCACCACACGGTGATGCCTCATATAACATCGATGCTAAAAGAGATATGTCTATTGAGTATAAAATTATTCAAATTATTCAATTTATATATCTATATCAATATTTGATGCACAGGCCATTAGTGTTACAATCTCTCGGGTGCTATCTTTTATTCATGGTGTATTTAATATTCATAATCAGAGCGACCACACATGGTATCGTACAGATGTGACAGACCATGTCAAGCACTCTGAGAGATTATCAGTCGGGTTGTTTGCTGTCTGTCACATATGTGTGATCATACCATGCACCCTATCGGTATAGAATCCGATTATCAAATATATGTAGTTCGTCGTTCTGACCTATCCTTCTAACAGATTGAGCTGTTTGTCACAATACAGCTTTGAAACAGATATTAATGAAGTCGTGCTACCGCGAAATGTGTTACTTTGCAATCAATAGTGTATCAAGTCTTTGATGTGTTGTATTTATTATACACAATGATATACCATCAGAGTAGTCTAAGTCAGCGCAGCTTATGGCTAGATTCCATCAACTAATAAGCTCCTGTTTTACCGCGAATATATGTATGGGGCTTAGTTTCAACTATGGAATGTTTGATCCACTGGTCATTAGTGTCACATTTTGTGCAGATTACATCCCTTATTCATGGTTAACATTCATAATGTACCGTTTCAGAGAGTACATGGTCAGAGCGACCAACACTCCAGACAGCACACTTAATACGTTGAAACAACGTTGATATTTGGTCTATACTGTTAAAATATGGTTCTTTCACGTATCTTCAACCACAGTCACTTGGTTGGCAGGGGGTGTCTTCGTCGATGTTGTTGTTGTTGTTGTGATTATATATGTATATTTTTTTTTGCCAGAATATAATTATTTCCCACCTTTTCATACACCACAATGACAGATGTCATAAAAATGTTTTCTATATGCCCTACATCGATCTACATACCCCTCCTCTACTAGATCTCCGTCTATAATGACAAGTCCGGTAACTTAATGTTAAAGAATTCGCCACGAATCCCGGTACACGGTCCCCAGTGATACATTCTCCACGATATGGCTGTTTTCAGTAACTGATAAAAGACTTCCGAAGACTTTTGAAATCGAGGCCGAAAAGCTTCGAATGCAGGGGAACTTATCTCATGGAATTCTCCACGCCCGTTGAGTTTTCACCATAGTTCACGTCTGCTCAATCCATTTACTGTTGATTGTCTGCAGACACCAGAATTACCCCCTGTACCGGGATTCGTGGCGAAAGTCGGTATACGGCTTTAACATTAAGTTACCGGACTTGTCATTATTGACGGAGAGCTAGTAGAGGAGGGGTATGTAGATCGATGTAGGGCGTATAGAAAGCATTTTTATGACATCTACTGTCATTGTGGTGTATGAAAAGGTGGGAAATAATTATATTCTTGCAACAACAAAAAATATGTATATAATCACAACAACAACAACATCGACGAAGACACACCCTGCCAACCAAGTGACTGTGTCTTCAACATCGTCAGATCTTTCGGTAGTTACCTCGCGCAGGTTGAAGCAACGTTGGTGTATAGTTGACACAACGTCTCATCGTGTCATTGACTCGATGACTCGCGAACGTTTAATCAGCATTAGGAAGCAACCTGCAAATCAACCGACGTGCACAAAAAACTTACTGCGCAAAATGGTCGTTATCTATAAGATTTATTGCAAATTTATGAAATATTTTAGAATCTTTAATCTACATTGCTATCACTGAAACTCCGTGTAGGATTTTAACTGGCGATTAAAGGATATAATCTCAAAATGTGGACACCCACGATGAAGTACAGGAACACAATGTAAACTGAAATGCAGGTGTGTGTTGTTAGCAAAAGTATAACTTGCTATGCTAAATGGTTCCTTTTTCTACGAAAGCGAAGTTTAACGTAACTGCCATAAAATTACCTGTTTCCCTGATTCAGTAGCTGTTTCAGTGTCTTGAAACGAAAGTTTAAGTAGCATTTAATTTGCATGAAAATTCATTCAACGTTTAAACACGTTTTGACTTTAAACGTTGAGTAAACGTTGGTTAAAACAGTTTTAACGTTGATGAAACGTTGACGAATTAAGTTCAGATCAGGCAATTGGCATGCAGCCGTCATCCGCGTTTTGTTCTTCTCTTATCACTCACACGCATGTATATCAAGATTTTGGCGTTCAATAACTGATAATGGAATTTGAATCTCAGACCCATAAGGCTTTCTTTACTTAGGCCCTAGTACATATAAGCGATATAATTCAAGGAAAATTGCCTTGAGTGCCTCTTTAATAGTATACAAGTTCCGGTTGCTTAAAATTGTGGATCCGTTTTGGCAGAAGGACAGTTTCAATGAAACTTGAATAATATACGTTTGAAGTATTCGGAATTTCATTTTGCTCCAAATAACAGGTCATTCATCAGAATTTCGAAGATGGAATCTAGTGCGATGTGTTAAATGCTGTTGATAACATTGGGAAGTTCTGCCTCACTGGACAATCGATGGCGTCCGTTCACGATGATATGAATAAATCAAGCTTCTGGGAGAGAAACTCCGGTGATTATTCATTCTTTGTCGGTGACATCTACCTCTCGAGTGTAACAAGGTGGAATTAATACATCTGAATCTGAGGCGAAATATATATCACTTCTACCGATGGTATAGGCCAGTTAAACGGTATCAGTACGCAAACCGTGTTCGGTGTAGCAGGCTTTTACGCCAAATGGTAGACTGACATATCGTGCATGGCTGCTAAGTGAAACGTAGGCTTTCTTATGGGAGTAAATGCCAAGGTAAGAAGTCACCTTGTCATAGACTTCCACTTAGGCAAGGAGTGGTGTTTACTTGAGGGAGAATTGGAAAGAGAGGGTAGGAGAGACCATACGTTGAGATGACATTTGAAGGGAATGATGGGAGAGTCTCAGCGGTGATGTGTTTGTTGAATGTTGAGTGGATGGGGATGATTGTCTATCGGAAGATTTCCTTGTGAGTATGGTCGTGGTGACACTTGGTCCGATAAATGAAAATGAGGGGGCTTGACTCAAGAAAAATACATGTTGGGTGATACTTCTGCAAGTACGGTACGATAAAAGAATGACATAGAGTTGTGTTGATAAGTATGAAAAAGGTATATTGTTTGAAAAGAATGTGGAGGTTACAGTGTATACATGACACTGTTGGATCACGTGTAGGGCGAGTTGGCGGGAACGGGTTCCACGGTGTGTTCGCACGACCAGTGCCCATCGCGGTGCGATGGCGTGGCCAAATACATCCATTCATCGCTGCTACGTTTATGATCTATACTAACCATCATGCCCAACACACAAAGCCGCCTTTATACTCTAAAAGCAAACGAAAGCTGTAGTAGAAAAGGACCAAATAACAATGTACTTCAATGACCGAGCTTGTTCGATTGAAGCTTTCGAAATTGAGCAGCCAAACAGCTTTGACAATGAATCGATTAAACATACATTTTCTTCAATATTGCTTAACATAAGGGAAAATCCTAAGTGGAAGCGTTTACAAAAGTGGAGTGCTCGCTGCATGGCCTTCAGCGGAGAGATTCCTCACGACTAACTCGTGTGTTGCTATAATGCCGTCTGCGCCCCAAAGCAAGATCTCCATGGGAATATTGAAGCTATCAAAACCTGTTCAATATGCATTGATAGCTGTCCTGGCTATTATCGGTACAATTTATGAGGGCGAATGCTTACTCCCAATGTTTTACATTAGTCTATATATCCACTGAAGTAATTTCCCTCGCTGACTTCTGGCGACAGCGATTGGATTTATGCCCAGAATCTAGCTCGTAATCGTGGAAACGAAAACGGTTAAGTATAACAGTACTGAAGCAACTCAGGCCAGCCAGAGTGATTCTATATACAGACGGCATTGAACGAGCAGGCAATTCCAAATCGAAACAGTGCCATCATACCGGAAATGTTTAATAAAAGTAGTTACAATTCTAAAAATATTTGTGTCGAATGGAAGACGTTTAAAGTCACGAGAGAGCTGATTTCGTGAGAACCAAATTACTGAGGTGGCTCCCACGATGATTATTCCCTTCCGGAGTATCATTTATCTGAATTCAAGACCGATTTTAATTTCTCTAACTTAGGCCCACTTCTATGTAGGTGGAAGTCGAGGGCAATTTGGGCTTGTGAACGCTTTCCTGTTCGCATTGTCTTACACGTTAAGAAATGTCCACGACGATTAGATGCGATATTAGTTGCACTGATACCCGCAAGGTGAGGGAGAGAACGTCCATGGGAAACTTAATTATCACCTAAGAAGAGCATATACACCGAACGTGTTTATGCGAGGTGTCACATGATTGATGGTACAGAGAGTTCAGCAACCCGAGGCACTGACCTTTCATCACGAAAACACCTCCGAAGTACAATGCGTCAGCAACCATCTTCTCCAGCAAGAAAAGTATGGCTTCGTTATATGTTGTTGTGCCATGCAGAGATTATATATAATGCAGTTTTGAAGTCTCGGAGCAGTTTTTGGTTTGCATCGTCTTATAGATAATATATCTGATGTACTCTTGTAATCAGACTGCCTGAAAGATTTCTATTTTGAACCCAATTGCTTATTCTACATAAGCGTTCTCAATTATCCAACTTTTAACCAACAATGCCATGGCCAACAATGACCTTTAATTCTAACGACGTGGATTCACCATATTGCGTAATATGGTTCCATAGGAGATGATTTGTCATTTTCTTGGATTTCAATGGATGCTCCTGAGCTAAATTCATCACGAATGTGACTTTACATTACAACAAAATAAACAAAAGGACCAAACAAAGATTGTGCTTCCATAATCAAAGATAACCTTATTTATTTGAGCTTTTATTAATCTCACCATGAACTCAAAGCATTATTGATTTTACCAGCCATGTTCAATACACATATACGACAATTATATAAAATTATGTTGACGTGACGGCTCATTGGTTTTTCTTCCTTGGGCGATATTCATCATAATTTAGCTCGTGTGACTTGCTATGCTATTGTCGATTTCAATGTCGAATTTCCTTTGAGTCATAGAAAAACCTGTTTAATATTGTAGTGGTACATACTCTACCTATGATAAATACATAAAATAACTACATTTTACGTCAGTTTCCATGCCCATTGGATCAATTTCCTTTTTCTAATAAATGGTGGAAGCGGTCGTGGAATGAAGCCTGCAAGTATTGCTGTGGAACAGATCTAAAAAAACTCGCAACGGACAGTAAAGTGTCTTTCTTGATTCACTCTTGAAGCGTTCAAATTCGAAAAGGAGGTATATTCACTTAAAATTGTTCAGGAGCCCGAGGTATTAACCTATCACGTCACAACGTTCCAAGAAATAAGGCTTCAAGTCGTCCGCATCCTCAACACAGAAGCGATGCAGAAATACCAGCCATGCTTCAAAAGTGAACTCAGTGATAATTCCCACTTACATTTTTTGAAAGTGTATGTATCTGTTTTTGAATATTAGTATACATGTATTCGCTAGGGTAATTTCCCGTCCTGATTTGTGGTGGCAGCGGTGGGATTTATGTTTGATAAAAATTGGAGCGATATGCAAGTACAAATACGTGTGTATAACTGTAGTGGAATAAACCTGCTATCCATTCATGTTGTGTTTGTGTTTACGGATTATTATTTCCTCTAAACCAATCCAAAATAAATCCAAACAGAAAAATCAGGAGTAAAATTAAATCTCATCTCAATGCATGCATTCAGATCCGGACTTAGATACATTTGAAAATTTGAAAATCATTAGGGATCTTATCTGACTAGATACTCAGTGTTGATTAGAAGATGCATTATCTCAGAAAGTGTAGAGAAGGGTTTACCTTTTCTGGCTATAATGAGTATATATGATCTAGAGAAGAAATCTGAGGATTATAACCTAGAGGGAGGGAGGGAATTTGGCTTAATGTCACACTCAAGTTTGTTTCACTCATATGGTGACAGTCAGTTTGGTTGGTGGAGGAAGCCGGAGTACCCGGAGAACCACCGCCCTTCGGCAAGTAACTGTTATAACCTAGAACAGACAATTGTGTGTAAACACTGCCCGATGAAGGAACCTATTGGACGTTGGTTGTTGTTTTTAGATTTCTTGGTGGGATCTTTGTAGCAATTTCACTTCTATCACACCATACCATTATCTAGTAGAAAAAGTAGACATAGAGTCGAGTAGAAGCAAGGCGTTCATCATTCCATCTGAACAAAAGGGATGCGGTGATAATGAAAATTGTCCCCTGCCAGAAAACCCTCTGTATTAAAAATCGATTTCTAAATTATTTTGATAACATCAAATGCTGAAGCATTTATGTGATAAGGGATTATCGCGAACGTATCTATTGTCTTAGGAAAAATATCCATGAATTTCAAATGTGATGTTCATCGAATTGATATCCGTGGGCTGAGGAATGGACGTCAATAGGAAACTCAATTATCAACAGATAAGATAAGATAAACCGAATGTGTATAAGAGAGGTGGCACGTAATAGCTGGTACAGGGAGTAAATTACACTTTGTCGTGCAGACATTATCTCGAGGCACTGCCCTTCCATCAAGTAAACACCTTTCAAGAACAAGGCTCCAAGCTATCATCTTGGTCTTCACCGGGTAAACAATGGCTTCGTTCGTCTTTTGCAATTCATGCCTGGAATAACATGCAGCTTGGAATAATGGAAGTGTCGTAACTTATTTTGTCTGCATTTAAATCTGGACTATGTGGTCGTAAGCTTATAGGTTAATCAGTCCTCCAGTCTTTAGTTATAATAGAGTCCTGAATACCCTCTGATCGATATTATATCCTATCCCCTTTTACCCTTCAGCTGCATCCAAAAACTGCCAATAAAACTGCTAATGGACGCATTTACTTCATTACATCAACATGTTTCTTAAACGTAAGATACACATGTGGAGAAAAAAGATGACGGAGTACTGACAAGAAGTCATATGACCCCACTGTCCAATATTCTGAGAGCATATCTAAAAACATCACAAGAACCAAACATTGACCAGTTCATCAAGTTTTTTTTTGGTCAAAAACTCTAATGCGGACTCAACATATTGCATAATATGGACACATTTGAGAGTATAGTCAATTTTCTCATTATGATAAGTAAAATTTAGAAGTTTCAAATTCCAGTAAAATTCCGTGGTCTACAAGGGGTATACAAGAACGAAACCTTACTCTAAAGCAAAGGCGATTTCCAAACGTCCGAGACCAAATACAAATGTGATTTCGTCGCCAAATATGACCTTGATTCACCAACTGAGCAGCGAGACGTCGCTTCCAGTCATTTCTCAGTCATATATTTATGGTGCTCCTACAGAAGACAACACATTATCCGGACAACGGGCCAACCAGTTCTTGAAATATCAACTTGTTGCTGAACAGGGCAACAATGAATGGGTGTGTATCACCATGACAATAACCACTGGTCTGGCTGTGTTGATTACAAGCGTCTAGTCCGTCATTCATAATTTAGCCGTCGTCCATTAAAGAATATCCGCGTCCATAATCCAAAGATCTATTCCATATTTCATATAACAGTATTAGCACCAAATTCAAAAGGACAATAATAGTATACATAAACATAGGCTAGTTTCCTGCAAGAGAGAAGCTGTCAACAGTTTTCAATGATGCCGACAAGACATCATGATGTTCCAAAAATATAAAATCCGTATCGCTGATCAGTATTCTTAATCCATAATAATCGTTGTAAATACGTCATCTAGAGAATGATGAATCTCAGTCACGCTTTGATTGTGACTGTTCATATGAACACCGTGAGAATCTTGAAGTACATGGGTTCATACGGCCCCTAGCCCCGGGTTAAGCGGAATTAGACACAAGTTACGAAACGTAACGCCATGGATCTTGCACGCTACGCTCGTATTTTGCTATCAGAATGCGATATGTATCGCCAAATTTGAGAAACTTTGAGTGGAGGCGCTTGTTGGAATAGCCCTGTTTTATAAGTTTCTGAAACAATGTTTTGTGACGTTGATTAAAATCGTCACATTTAACACAGGATCTAGCAAATGCTACTAGGCGAGATATGTATAGGCCATATGCAGGTCCCACTGGAATATTACTGTCCAGAAAGGGATAGTTTACGATGTCGAAATTGTAATCATCTCTTGTGTCAAAAAGTCGACGAGATAGAATGCCCGCTAGATTTTTATAGAGATATAGATCTAAATATGATGACATCCCTCGGAATGAGAGCTTGTGTTGCTGTCATGTCATCTGCGTCAATGAGAGCTTGTGTTGCTGTCATGTCATCTGCGTCAATGAGAGCTTGTGTTGCTGTCATGTCATCTGCGTCAATGAGAGCTTGTGTTGCTGTCATGTCATCTGCGTCAAAGCAGAATCTTCATAGGAATACTGGAGCTACCAAAACCTTTCAATATGCACTGGTAGCAATTCTACCTATTATTAATATATTTTATGAATGGGGATGAGTTTTACATGTCTATATGTATTCACCCAAGTAATTTATTCCATCGATTTTTCGTGGTGGCGGTGAGATTTATCTCCACCACAGCAGATAGTGATCATGTCTACAAATGTACTGCAGCAATTTCCTGATAACCCGAGTCCTGGTCGGCACGAAACAGACAGTTGCTTGATTTCATGCAATGTCCACATGTTTATTAATAAACTCTTAATTTGTCTCTTACTGAGACAAAATTCCGAATCCAAGCAGTAACTCCGGGCCAAGGGATTCATTATGTGTAGATCAGGGTTCTTGAGAAACAGACACGGGCTAACGGGGCGATCAAAACCTGTTCATTCGGGCATTACAGGTTAGTTTCTCTGGGTATTCTTGCATTTACCATTTACCCCATGTTGAGCCGTTTACTACATCAGACCCCCACGATGTTCATCCATCATCATCAGATGAGTTGTTTGAGCTGAGCTGTCATCACAGCTCCCGATCTAGCGTACTTAATTCCGCTTAAGACGATGCTAGGGGCCGTGTGGATACTTCATAGTCTCCACATGAACAGCTGCAAAAAAAGCGCGGCTGAGAATCCACTGTATTCTCTGGTCTGAATGCTAGGTGCCGAGGGATGCTTTATTGTAGAGTCATATGGTTTCTTTTTAGTCACCAGAGGTCGTCAATGTTTCTCACCTCTTGCATATCGCTCCAATTTAGTAATATTTCATCGATACAGTTTGTGAGTGAGAATATGTTTTACGTCATTCTGTGTGTATCCATTCGAGTCATTTACGATTTTTTTCGAAATTGGGTAATGCCTCTTGAGATTATACATAAAAGCAGGGAATAACATATTCGCCCCCTAATGGGCGTTAGGTGCCCTTTTTCAAAACGATTATTTTCTTTAAGTACCCCTCCTTGACCTTTCAGGGCTAAAACTGTGACCATAATTCAAGAACAAACACACGGAATCGGTCTTTTATAAGTGCGATAGTTATATGTTTTGGAAGAAGTATGATGATTGCAGACTTGGAAGCGACACACATGTGTAAAGAATGACTGATGAACCAACTTACAGGACTGCGCGTGTGGTTTTGAGATTTATTGATGGTTGTTTGTTGAGATTTCACTTATATTACTGCTTCACATCAATCAGTAGACAGCGTAGGCATAATATATAATTCCATCGGAACGAAAGTAATGCAGCGGATATCAGAATAATTGTCACGTCGCAAAGATCGCTTTTAAATTTCTTTAGATAAGACCAGACTTTGAAGCATGTATATTATCGTATATCGAGTTTATCGTGAACGCTTCTATTGCCATAGGAAGAAATATTCACAAATATCGAATGTGATGTCCGTTTGATAGGTATCTGTATACTGAGGGATGGCCTTATTATCACCAGACGAGAAAGCATAGACCGAACGCGTGTAAGAGAGGTGGCACGCAATAGCTGGCACAGGGAATAAATGACATATTGTCGTTCAGAAAGTCGAGGCACTGGCCTTTCATCACGAAAACACCTTTCAAGAACAGCGCTCCAATCATTTATCTCCGTCTTCAGCAGGAAAATGATGGCTTCGTTCTTTTTTGTAATTTCTGCATGGGATGATATGCAGCTTGGAATAATGGACTCAATTCTACTTATTTCAGATGTTCTTCAAGTCTGGACTATTTATTGACAAGCTTATGGTTCAGTTAATTCTTCAGTCTTTAGCTTCAGCTACCGTCTGATCGATGGTATATCCTATCCTGTTTTACCCTTAATCTGCATTCTTAAATAGCCAAAAAATAATGCTATTGGACGCATTTACTCAATGTACATGTTCCTTTTCATTGACCCAGTCTCCATTACCGACAATGCTATTTGTCCGGCATTTCTTTCTTCTAATGGATGCGGACCCTTCATATTGGATAATATCGTTCCATTAGAAGTTATATCCAGTTCCGTGGTTTTAATGAATACATATTTAGAGTGTTTGAAATGCAAGTAAATTGCCGTGGTCGCTACAGAAGTAATATACAACAACGGGACTTCGCTCTAAAGCAAAGGATCCAAACGTCCAGGACCAAATAACAATAAACATGTGCGAGAGTTTTTTGGATTTCACTTTCCTTTGTCCACTTGATATTCACTTCCCTTTTTCAAATACTGTTTTCCAATGTAATACGACCAAAAGTGTGAACGTGCCCTCCGGACAAATACACTAACAGAGACGATTACCTAAATTGTATTAAGATTATTTAATATATGGACAACCATGGAGAGGGGTTGGTTGTTTCAGAGTGTTGTAATGACTTACTGGCCTGGCTGCATTGGCAACAATCATCACAATAAACTTCTGGCTTGCTGTAATATGGCCTGCTTCAAAGCAGAATCTCCATGGGATAATAAGTACTTTATTCCGTAGACTTGTGGTGGCAGCGGTGGGATTTATCTCCAATCCTTGGCGAACGAACTTATTGGACTATGCTTGTGGTTTTGACAATTATTAGTGGGTGTTCGTAGAATTTCCACGTCAATCGCTCCATCTCGTGATCTATTAGAAAATATAGACATGCAGATGAATAGTAGCAAGTTTTTTTATCGTTCCATCGGAAAAAAATAATTTGGCAGTTATCAGAACAATCGTCGCTTGTCAGATAATCATTCCTCTTCATCAAAGATCGATTTTAAATCGATTTTTGAGAATGTTCAGCCGTCGATGTGGGCTTGTGTGATCACTTCCCTGAAGCTTCTGTTGCCATAGGAAGAGATATTCATGAATTTTAGATGTGATGCTCCCTGGATTGGTATCCATGGACTGAGGGATGGACGTAGATAGCAAACTTAATTATCACCAGACAAGAGAACATAAACCGATGCAGTGGAGGTGGCACGTAATAGTTAACACAGGGAGTAAATTACACACTGCCGATCAGACACTCGAGGCACTGACCTTCTATCATGTAAACACTTTCCAAGAACAATGCTCCAAGCAATCATCTTTGTCTAGCGCGGCTGAAATATTAAGGATGCGTCCGATAATTCACCGTATTCTCATGTCCGAATGTAAGGTACAGAGGGAAGCTTTCCTGTAGTCACATGGTTGCTTTTTAGTCGACAAACGTCAACTTATTTGGTATATTATTTAAATCTATGGCTAGTATGTTTGGCTAGCTTATAGTTTGACGCTCCTTCTGTCTTAGCGCGCTGCTTGTCGTCTGGTCGATATTATATCTTATCCTCTTTTATCCTTAAATTGCATCCTTAAACTGTCAAAAGAAAACTAGTACTGGACACATTTACTCAATACAAAATCAATGCGTAATATTGTTCCGTTTAAGAGTATACTCGGTTTCTTGGTTATAATAAGTTTAGAGCGTCTCAAATTCAACTAAATGCCGTGGTCGCTAGATTCAATATACAAGAATTGGAATTTACTTTTGTGCAAAGGAGGGCCAAATAGCAGTTTGACCAAATATAACCTTGCTTTACCAACTCAGCAGCGAGACAACTTTTAACATGAAATCGACATCACATAACGTTTTGCCAGTTTTGTTTAATATATTGAGGGAGTGTTTCAGAACATTGTAATGGCTCACTGCCCTGGCTGTATTGGTGACATCCCTTGCAGTTAGCTTCTGTGCTGCGGTAATATCGTTTGCGTCGAAGCAGAATCCCCATGGAAATACTGAAGCGACGAAATCCTGTTCAGTATGCATTGGTATCCATCGTAGCTATTATTGGTATTTTTTATGTATTCTATATGTATCCATTCAATTTACACAGTTGACTTGTTGTCGTGGCGGTGAGATGCATCACCATTATAGATCGTGGCCGTAATATAACAACTGTCTGAAACACTCGGATTCCTGGCCGGCATGAACCAGTTGTTTCTTGTTTCCATGTAATATCCAAATAGCTATTGGTCATCTTACTGTACCGATAGAAACAAACTGTCTCTCATTGACGTAGGCATATGTAGACACCTATTTCCATCATATTACCGGTACATCTGTTTGGATAGCTCGGAGTATTGTCTTTGAAACTGTGTAGACGATGTTCATGATATAGTGCTGATGCCAGTTAGGAAGTGTCAAAACCATCGGTATATAGGGAGTTAATAGTAAATAATTAAAATCCTTAATTGAGCGGTAAATCCAGGCCAAATGTTTCAGAATGAGGAAATAAACGTTCTTGTGCAAGAACATGGAACAGGCTTAATTATCCCTCCCTTACCCACTCCAATCCTTAATTTCTTAAAGGGTTCAAGAAGTAGATTTTCGCTCTGGGCAAGAGCCAAACCATATGAGCGCCGTGCAATGCAAGATGGCCAAGGTGTTCTTATGACTATCAGCAATCAGAGCATGACCCTGATACATGATACTCTAAGAAACCACCTGAGAATTCAACTGGATTGAAGAATACTGGCCAGTGATGCGGATTTATCGATGGGAACATGATAGCGAGATTTAGGACTCATGGTTATGGATTATGGATATCGGACTTCACATGCGCCATCCACCAGCTGTATATATAGTCCAATGGGTACGAGTTGCTCATCTCTATTTGACCACTGAATAGGATCATGATGACGACATTGAATTTCATTCATTCTCATACACCAACGTTATCTCTCCTTACCTTTGATGATCTCTATAGTTACGACGAGGTGAAGTAGCAGCTGTCAGATTCGACATCGAATATTCAGCCGTCGTCCATAAAAGAATTTCCGCGCCAATAAACGAAAAACCTTTTTCGGATGACAGTTAGCACCAATTCCAAATGTTTATGAAATGAAAATAATAATAACACAAGACAGTTTTCTATAAGAGAGAAGCGGACAACCGTTTTTCAATGATGCCATGATGATGCTCTTCAGATAAAATCATAATCACTCACCCATAGTTCTGTCTTGCAGGAAATTAGCCTATGTTCATGTGTACTATGATTTTTTTTTAATATTTGGATTATGGAAATACTCTTTAATGAACGACGGCTGAATATTGAATGACGGATTGGAGGCTTGTATATATATCCACTATCACTGGATACCACGGATATCTGTACCCCAATCATCGTATGTACGAAATAAAATTAAAATATCAGTATATAGAATTCATTCGAAATTTTGAATAATCGCGGGAACTCATGATGGCAACGATTAAAATGAAACGTACGTCATTCATAGGCGAGTCAAAAATGCTTTAATATTGTAACCTGATGATTCTGTACCGCGAATGGAATCTTTCGCTTAGATTTTTGAAGCATATATACTTTCTCTGTCCCAACAGATAAACTTGATACCGGTAATTACCAGTAGTTTAGAACTGTCCCAGTTAACAAATGAAGTAATATGCTTCGATAGTGCACAACGGATCTCACGTCCACGTCCTGACACCTTCGTCATTATTTAAAGCCAATAAACTGACCAAGGCCCATGGTTGTGGGAGACGGTATTGATGATTAATTAGTCCTCCAATACCTTACCATATTTATCCCACATATTGATCTCCTGCCTAAATTTGATGAAGAGGTGTATGCTTCTGTTTTTGATTCATTCTGATTTTGAAAGAGAACTGATCAAATTAGTCAATGTGTCTGAAGCTACAAGTTACGGGTGTATGGATGGATGGGTGGTGATAAATCGCAATTAAGTCTGTTTCTATTGCATATAGACACTGTCCCTATGTCTATACTCCGTCACCTCCACTCTGTCACCTTAGTCAGAGGGAAGAACAAAGGCTATGTCAAACAGACTATGCTACTGTGTTCATTAATTATTTGTAGACTGACTAGTGGAAATAAATCTATTTAATTTTAAGATAAGGATTTATCCTCCCGTATTGTCGCTTAGATGATTTCCTCTTAAATCCCAACAATTGTTACCTCCATGATATTACCTAACCTTGGCATATATTGTCTACCGCAAGCCTTTTTTGGGATTCTCTTTGGATCCTCCTCTATTTTGAGAGTATTTAAGGCAAGACCCTTCGTGAGAAACAGCTTTTGGGTGTTGGACATTTTGAGGAAAGGAGCGTTACTTAGCATAGCCTGTTTTTGGTATAAGAAAAGGTTTTTAATAGACGTCAATATCATGCAGCTATATCCCACACATCGTCCATTTGAGCAGGTAGGTAATATATCAGTAACGCAGAGGAATTGGCGTTGGTTCATCTGATACATGACAACGAAAACTGTTGACAACTTCTCTCTTGAGAATAGCTTTTGTTGATAAACATTTATTAGTTGATCAGTGTATGTACACGGTGCTGCAAAATGTGATATGAGAAAGATCTTAATTTTATTGACGCGGAAATCCGATATGGACGACGACTGTTTGTGAATGTCAGACCCGAATAAAAGCTAGTTCGTCATTTAACATTCAGCGTCGTCCGTTAGAGAATTTCCACGTCCAAAGACCTAATTTATATAATAGCATTAGTACCAAATTAGAGAAACAATCATAGTGCACATAGGCTAGTTTCCTGCAAAAGGGAAGCGGGCAACAGTTTTCAATGATCCACAAGATATCATGATGTTCCAAAAATATCCAATCCCTGCCGCTGACCGGTATTCTTAATCCATATGATTTTCGTTATAAAGTCGTTATCCGGAGAATGATGTATCACAGTCAGGCTTTGATTAAAGTAAATGTACATGAGATCTTGCGGCCCCTAGCCCGGGTTAACCGGAATTACGAATTCTTGAACGCTATGCTCCTATTTTGCTATCAGCATGCGATAGGCATCGTCAAATTTGAGAAACCTTGAGCTTGTCGGGGCTTGGTGTTAGGGCCCTGTTTGATAAGGTTTTGCTATAATGTTTTTTGACGTTGATTAAAATCGGCATATTTTACGAGGGATCTAGCAAATGCTACTACTACTACTACTACTATTACCCTCCGGAAAGGGATAGTTTACGATGTCGAAATTTCATTCATATCTCTTGTAAAGTCGAAGAGAGAAAAGGCCTGCTTCATTTTATACAAGTCCGATATGATGTGCCATTAGGGCTATCTGTAGTTTCCTTCAACTCCGGTGAAGGTGGATATATATCCTTCACTGCATCATTTATATAGCGATTATCCACAGCGAGAAGATTGTCTATATAGCGTTTGGTGAATGAGGGGGAATGAGCATTGAAATGATTCGTTTTTGAAAGCGTCTGCATGTAGTCGTATTCATAAGAGAGCAGATATGTCAGCCAAAAGGTATGCACAGTTAGTACTCCCAATACCTATATGCTTATTACTGAGAAATTCAAGCAACTCTATAAATAAAGAAACATCTCGTGAACGATACCACTTGTATATGATATTCCGTCTTCTGACATAAATGTATCGGCGACCAGTCTTTTCAAATTACAACACATATAAGGGAAGCGGGAAGAGGTGCCGACATACTGACAGTCACATGACCTCACAGCATAGTCTTTCGGTTAACCTATTCTAAAGCACATACCAAGAATCTAACGATTCGTGATATGTGTTGTTTCTCAGGTACGCTTTTATTGTACCTGTTCATGTGGCAACTTAGATGATATGACCACACGGCCCCTAGCACCGGCATAAGCGGTATTAGATACAAATATAGGGAGCTATGATGGAAATGGCCTGACAACTCCCATATTGGCAATTGGTGAGCTGTTTAGCTGTGACAACTCGTACACTGGGTTTGTATCGTCGTTAGATGAAAATGACGGTATTTAACACAAAATACTAGTCTGTAAGGCCCGATGTCGACCCAGCATCAACTTCCCACAAATGCCAACATATATCAAAGACCAAAGGGCCTGTACAGGGAACGGGCCTCGAGGACGAAACGTCCACCAGCAGAATCTCGCCATATACAGGCAAAAATTACAACACATATAAGGGATACCGATATTATTGATGAGTTAAGAAAGTCAGTAAGGTTCTGATGAGGGGTTGTAGTATAGAGTCTGTACGGTTTGTATCCTTTTGCATCAAGTTCTCCCGTAAAACACTTTGAGTTTTCCAATATCCACATGCATTCAGCGTCTTTAGAAAGAGTTTACCTTTTACAAAGTAGTTTACGCTACGTTTATTGCTCATATATATGGTCGGAAAGTCTCAGAGAATGCTTGTCAGAAAATTGCGATCGCACGCTTCGGTTTTTGATTTTTTGAGTTATCTTGTTATTGTTGGGGATTGCTTTTGTTTGATTCTTCAATGACTTACACATATATTTGTAAGGATTTGAGTGTATTGTCTTGGAATACGTCTCGTCTTTCAGTGTTAGTCATGAAGAAACTCTTCATATTTCACATAATAGCTTCAATGACAGAGCCTTTAGAGCCAAGTTATATGTTGGCTTCAGCTCGGTAAATGAAACGCAGCCTTTGGAAGCACTTGGTAATTGGATGTAATCCCACCATATTGCCAGTTGGATATCTGAACCTCTGCAGCTGTTATGTGCTTAATTATCTCTCTTCCATTTTCATAAGAGCTCATTGATAGACTTTATTGTAAGATGAATAAATGTTAACTCTCTCAGGATAACAATTTCTATAAACGATTGCCTAGAAAACTCCTGGCACCTGACTATGATTCATCAAGGCAGCCGTTGTTCATATGATTTCTGCGTCTATCATCTAAAGAACTTATTCGTATGACAATGTTTGCACAAAATCCAAGTAGGCATAAATAAGATGAAAACTTGAAAAACGGGCAAATTATGGTTGGTGAGATATGTAAGAGCTGAGAAAATTGACGTTTGGCGAAGAAAAGCCTCCAATGGCATCTCACATTCCGACTAGAATACGAAGGATTCTAAGACTTAACCTTGGTATCTCAGCCGCGCTTTTATTGCAGACGTTCATGTGGAAACTATGAAGTAAACTCGCGGCCCCTAGCGGTCTTGCGAGAGAGGGTTGGACAGTTTTCAATAACACTGACGACACATAGCATGTCTATGTCGTGAAATCTGTATCAATGGCAAATATTTTTTCTTCGAAATGAATTTACAAACCGTTGTCTTGAGTGTCTCAGTTCATCTAACGCCGAATAAATTATGACATGAAGGAGATAAACAATTACATCTTGTCAGAGGTGAATACTAGTATTCTAATTATTTATCGATTTCGATACTACACGTACAATTAAAGCAATATCGCTATCCAGTTACCAGAATTCAAGTGAAATACGGTACATTTGTAAAATTAGGTATGAGCCACGCTTCGATTGTTCATTCGTAGACTATATGAGAGGTTAAGGAATTTGGTGCGGAATCATACGCATCTATCGTAAGATCTTCGACCCCAATCGTTTTACGAATTCTGACAAATTTTAGGTCAAAGACGAGGGCTCCTCATGCAGGACTTCTAGAATATTACTATCTAGATAGGGGAAGTTAAGGCTCTCGACACTACAAGCGCATATCCTCTAAGTGTGAGAGTTCAAAGATATTTTCAAATATGATGTATGTAAATAATTGAAGAAGAGGCGGATACATATATTCTTTCAAAGATTTTTTTTATTCAAGAGTAGATTATCTGTAGGAAGTTTGCGTATAATTCTTTGTTTACAATCTTATCATTGAACACAAGTCTGCCCATTGTGCTATGTCGTCCATCACGTATTGAGGGACAAATTTTGTACGAGTTTTCACATTTGTAGTTTTATATTATACGAATACTACTGCTTTGCGTTATTTCATTCTCCAGCTTTGCACGGTGTAGATGAGCCTATGGATTATTGTCCAGAGGTCCATTAATGCAGCTCGTGTTTATGACTTCCTAATTACAAGCGTCTGGTCCGTCATTCATAATTCAGCCGTCGTCCGTTAAAGAATATCTGGGTCCATAATCCAAGGACCTATTCCACATTCCATATAACCGTATTAGCATCAAATTCAAAAAAACAATCATAGTATACATAAACACAGGCTAGTTTCCCGCAAGGGAGAAGCGGTCAACAGTTTTCAATGATGCCGGCAAGACATCATGATGTTCCAAAAATATCAAATCCGTATCGCTGATCAGTATTCTGAATCCAAAATATTCGTTGTAAAGTCGTCATCTAAAGAATAATGTATCTCAGTCATGCTTTGATTGTGACTGTTCATATGAGGACCATGATGATATTGGAGTACATGGGTTCTATACTGTAGTGAGTATACACGTGGATATCGAACATGGAAGCTGTGTAATCCTTGTAATTGACACGCAGGTTTGAGTGCAATAGTTGGTCCAAGTGTAAACAAGAGACTAATTGGCACTATGGGTTACGTCTTTAAGCAAAATCAATGAGATTTACCTGCTACATTGAGTTGCTGGTGGTCCGTGACCTTTGTCGTTGACCTATTGGCCTTTGTGCTGGCACATCGATTCCCGCTAATGCATTCACCCCATAAGATGTGATTTTTAATGGTTTCAATTTTTTTTTGCCAAAGGACAAAGTGACCTTGACCTTTGACCTTTCGTCCTCAATATGTCTTTTTGTTTGCCATCAAATCTAAGTGTGGGAATTCCTGAACTTTGGTCACAATCCACATCCTTGAACCGAAGTAATAACACAGACGCTGTTTTCAGCCATTTCCTGATTTGTCCATCGATAATATTAGTACCTGATATCGTCTCACACTGATGTATCCACAGTCAAAATCAGTATTTTTATGATTTCCTGATTTATAGGCCATCGTGACATTGATATCTGACATATTGACTTTTTGCGAGCGACATCTGCGTGACCCTACGTTATATTTCATAACTTGTGTCTAATTCCGATTAACCCGGGGGTAGGGACCGTATTTAAGCTTGATTGAGCTTCAAAAAACGACAGAATCGATTTGAAAGCAATATGTAATTTTAGTATCAGGCAATGTCCATTTATTCATTTTCCTATAATCAACACAATTTCGCAGTGATTCATCCATGTTTCACCATACAATCTCTAACTGACTTACAAAGCAACAGTTTCATGGTTAGAATCAGACACAATCACAGCGCATCAGAGATACACTAAAGTAAATAAAAGCAACTTGGGAATTCATTTTAATTAAACAATACTCGACAGGGATTGACCACAAGAGCATGGAGTGTTGTGGGCATCACTGAGGATAACTGTTCATTCCTTCTATAGTTTGTGCATGTACATTGTGTATTGTATGCCCATATACTTGGAATTTGGTGCTGAGAGTATCATGTTAATAAGGTGTCATTGTTAAAGACGCGAAAATTCTTGATTGGTGAGATATGTAGCATGTGGGAAAAGTTGACGTCTGACGACTAAAAATCAAGCACGGACTCCACATTAGAGCCTCCTTCGGCATGTCACATTAAGACTAGAATACAGAAGATTTTAAGACGTAGCCTTAGTATCTCTGCCGTGATTTTATTGCAGGAGTTCATGTGGGCACTGTGAAATACCCACACGGCACCTAGCACCGGTTTAATCGGAATTAGATACGCTAGCTCGGCAGCTGTGATGTGAGATCAGCTCAACCACGTGTTATTGACGACGACTGGATAATGACAGTCGAATCTGACCTTTCTGACCGGCGGAAATTTATGATCTATTTGACACCCATACAAACCGCTTGATAATGCACAAGTAGTACGTGGCATAAGTTGGCGTGTACATCCTAACAGACCCATACACAGTGATGCTACTATTCTATATGTTGTGGGCGATCACATTATGATTTCGCCATTCAGCAACACCGTCAATCGGCTTTGTAATTTTATTCTATTAGATGAGATAATTTTATTGCCTATGTCGTTGCTATAGAAGAATAACAATATGCAGTGAACCGTTACGATCGTTTATTGCGCGATATAATCGCTGGATTTCTCCGCGTGTTGTGTGAATAGACCGGACAATATGCTGTATTAATACTTATTGATTAATAATGATAGACATATTAATTTCTCATAAAGGCTCCAAGATACAACCCAGGTAACGTCAGTGTTCTCGGTATACGAGAAACAACCCAGGTTCGATTCTAAGGGCTTCTGACAGATGTGGTACATGATTTGTCAACATACAAAAGCTGTTGTACTGTTGTGTTGGTTGCGCCTAATAACAGATAGCCTTGGGAGTAGTGAAGTGTGAAGCGCGTGTCACTGATTCGAATGAAACGGATGGGCAGTTTTTTTCATGTTTTAAGGTTAAAATCTAGGCGGGGTCTTTTCTTTTTATCCCTTAACACTGTCTGGTTTAACGCAATGTAGAATTTAACTTGTTTTGGGTCACCTGTGTGCGATATCTAACAGCCTGCGACAACTATAGCTACAGGTAAGTCGAATTAAAAAGTAGAACAGAGATTTCTTGTTTTGAATATAGCACAGAAGACCTGTTTATGGACGTACAGAGTCATATTCACACGGACTTGAAGGACTTGACAACATAACTACAGGACGGGTTATGAAGTTTGTGTATAACTACAAATGTGTCATGATCGCTGTTCGTTTGCACAGAAAACAGGGAAAAGAATTGATTCATTTGTGTAAATATTACGTCCTCGGCATGTTCTTTCGGCAACTCGCAGACAGATTTCAGACACACCAGGACGTATTAGGTTTTCCACAGACCTGACCTAAACGGTCCATTCATATATTGATCCAAATGAAAAAATATGTAAAATCATAATGTTCGTTATTTGTCCAGTTTGGCTCGAAAGAGGAAGGAAAAACATAACTTTTTACACACATTTCTTCTAATACACCTGCATTTATTTGACAATTGAATGCACACAATGTTTAATGCTGAAAAGTTTTACCTATGACTGTTTTTGTGCTATTTTCAGGGCTAAAAGGACGTGACGCGAGTCGCTGGATAAATACTTACTTCTTTAACCCGTCTGGCTCATGGGTCAAGCCATTATAAGGGAAGAGATTAGGCATGAGAGGAACTAGCCTGCCGTGACAACTGACAGAGATCCAGGTAAAGAGAAACCTCCAAAACGCCGTGTACCGGCCCACGAACAGGTATTTGGGTCAGAATTAATACCTACCGTACAGATTTCTCTATGCAGTTTTTTCTCTCGGCGAGGTATGTTCAAACGACATAAAGTGCATGTACCACAACGACCAGACTAAGTAAACTAAGTCATATAAAGAGCTGAATACCACTATACCTTACATTTAAGGGATTTTATAGGAGTGGGCTCAGTCCTAGATTGTCACTCACCTGGAACTGCGGAAATGTGATTGAGATCAGCCTACTACTGGATGTCAGTGAGGATGTATATATATATATACATATGAAGAGGAGCGAGCACCTGTTTTCTACTCCGTGAATATCTAGCGGTGTGTTACGATCTATACGTGTCACAAGGTCTGGTCGATGTTGAGTCGTGTAGACCGCGTGTGGAACACCATCCGAGCATAGTTTTACGCGCGGAAGTCTGCCTGATCATGTACAGATATCATTATAGTCAGACCAGATGACCCACGGGGACTTCGAATAGGGTTGCCACTATGGAGTTACCGCAAGAAGATTGGCCCGGAACGAATTTAAATTTAGCTCGAAGCTAATTTCGTTTTGGAAATTATCTTAAGAGCAGAGATCATAAATATTCTTGAACCTTAACAATCGAGCGACCTATCTCACTGCATTATCAGAGATGAAATTGAAAGGACGTGTTTTAATAGGCCTGTTGGTCGGTTTAGGTGTCCTAACGGTATTTTATTCTGGAAGTCTCCTTGACGAGCTACCTTCATTGTTGAAGAGTAACCAGGAATATCTCCAGGACTATGGTGTTAAGACGAACCTACGACAGATGGACCGGGGATCCCGGGGATCTGAGGCGGCTCATATCCATTTTCCACGAAAAGACTTAGACAAAAGTAACTATAGCAGTGATAATTTTAGTCCAGAAAAAGAAAAACTTGTATTTCGTCCGAATGGGGACGAACAATATGTTAAGAACGGTCACGATGGTCATATGCAATACAGACTTCATGAAGGGAAACTGATAGAGGTCCCAGTTGAGGAATTAGAAAATGCCAGAACTACTCAAATTTCACATATTCAATATTTTAAGCCCGATATTGGAACGCAAATAAAACTGAAATCGTTGGAGGCTGCTGTGAAGAGACAGCTACTCCGTCCCAGTGAGGTGGAAGCTTTTGACAAAGACAATTTGTTCCCTTTCACGAAATGGAAGCCACCCAAGGGACCTCGATTACCGTTATACGAAGACTATCCAAGGTAAGTCAACTATGTACTCTCTTTTAAAGCTGCTATGATTATCGATGTTTCAAACCATTTTAACCGCTACTTAGCGTTACTTAGCGATTCTGAAATTCATTTCATTGTAAAACTACCTGCCATTGACAAGGAAATTCTTTAAAAAAATATTCATTCTCGGAAGAAACTAGCTTGTGTTCAATTAATTTCATTTTCTAATCAGGTATATTTTAGAGTCAACCCTGTCAAACAAAAACGATCTCTCAATTATTTAAGTGAAAATCATCCACGGACAATAGCTGCCCAATGAACGTTGCACCTGTCACCTTTATTCCACGTTTTGAGAATTCATATTGATCCTCCAGTCGGATGGTTCTCGGGTTTGACAAACAGCAAACACTAATTACCATCTGTTCGACGTAACTGTTGACTCTATTGTAATCTGTGTCTACTTTGGAGGTATGCCGAAATAACTTTACCGAGCACATATGGATTAGAACTGCACAATGTTGACTCTCTCCAAAGCTTATTTATATTATTCACCGTATGCTCGTAACCGCAAACGAAATCATGCGCACAATTAAGAAAGACTTCCCATTTAAATATTTAACTTTCATCGAACCATACTTTTGTTATTTAATTTGACATTAAATATGTATTAGATTGAAAAGGGTATATATTAGACCTGTCTGTGCCGATAATATTTGATTGTAAATTGATCGATCTGGATTATTGAATTGGCGCAGATTCATATTCCCTGCAGATTACCGTCTCATTTACACAAAATTAATATCAATTCTACGGTACGTTTTATGTTCAATATTGGGCGTTTGATCTTTACCACATTATTCGAACATCCACAATATTATTAATATTGATTGTTTCGGCGCATCATTAATTACTCTATTCGTATAGAATAAGGGATTTCATATACATATGGTATAAATATTCACGTATATTTAAATCGCTACATTTACATCATCGATATGGCCAAGTATAGGGACTTCCTTCCCGGTATGTTTAATCAGGACTCATTTACCCGTGTAAATACATTGTAATGAAGCCCCTGGCTCTTAGCGTTGAATCTAGCTTATGACTCGCTGAGATATGGATTACCATAATCAATCACGACTGGGTTCTCTGATATTATGTGTTAATTCATGCGTTGTATTCCCTCATAACTTATATTGAAATGATCAGAATAAGGTATGAAATTTAAAACGGGCTATGCATGTACAGCCAATACTTGGTGTTTACTTGTTTACTCGTCAATACGCCGGCATATTTTTCACCTTGCGTTTTATTTAAATAACCCTCCTCCCATGATCAATAAAAAGTAACGACGTTTCGACAAAAAGTTAATTATGATTTTCATCATGGGCTTCCTTTAGGGCTATTAAATACCGGCGCGATCTAAAGATTACTCCTTAGTTGATCCTTACCTATTTTACAATGCACCTGGAGAATTCGGAGAGGAACGAGCGATCGTATTACCAAGATAACATTTTGCTTCCATACTGTATCGTCGGATACTATAGTCATGTCACATAGCTACATTGTATCACAAAATGTAATAGCTTTTTTTCACTACCTGGAATAAAAAGTGTAGCCAATACTGTATAATAATACTCGTTTGATGATACTGTCAAACTATAGAATGATGCGGCTGTTAAGTTAGAAAAGAGCGGACTTTTGAATAAGCAATATCGTTTGTCATAAATAATAATGTCTTTTATCATGGAATTGCCATTTCCACCTTGCCAATAACAATCTGACACATTTATATTTTAGTTCTTTCAACGACGCGGCAGTGATTCTGATAAACTGGTTTCAGAAGATAATGTTTTCACAAATAATGAACCGTGCTTCATGGTTAGGGTTATATAGAGTTTCATCTCAGTCAATGGGATACCGGAGAATGTGAGAAATTCAGAAATCATTTGAAATGTTGATGCGTATTGGAGAACAATTCAAATTGACATATAACAGATAGATACAGATAACTCCTCGGGTGCTTTAATTGTCGACGAGGGAAATTAAGTGTCCCCGCATTTATGACTATAATGCTGGAGGCGATCTAATCTTCGTGGACAGAAAAAGTGAATCAATTTGCCTTCTGGCGTGAAAAAAGTCTCGATATATGGCCCAGTTTGCTACATATATCCGTTTCAATCTAAAACTCTTCCTGACCTTAACTTGAAAACTGTAACGACCCTGATAGTAATGACAAAAGCCCGGAAGGAAGGTTTTCTCGTTGCTCATCTGAACTTCATATATGTGTTTTCTGTGCTCATCTCATCAACAGTGTTTATTTCTATATATGCATGACCCCATGAAGTTTAAAACATCACTAGAAGAAAGGCCATACAGATTTTTTGGGCGAATGTCCAAGTACATGGTATATATTTTTATATGTATCATTAAAGATATCTGGAAGTTTAGTCAGATAACTGATCAGTTATTGAAATTTAGAAGAGTTCTTCTTTCTGATACCACTAAAGACTGTTCGCCGCTGCTATCCGACAGCTGATAACTATATGAGACTGATTGGAATAAACACTCTTAAGCTCTTGGCTGAATTGTGGTAGATTTCTCTCTCTAATTTCTGTGTGGTTGATATTTTGTATTAAAATCCTCTATCTGATCCAAACCATGAACCTGTCGTCTATATGTCTCAACGTCTGGATATTATTGGCTCTGAGAATTGTAGTGAAACACGACTTCCTATTGAAGGTCTTACCTGATACTTATAGTTCCCCATGTGTGTTGAAGGTTAAAGAGCAACACAGCCAACATGTAACTATATCTATATAAACATTCCCATGCGCACGTGTATTTCTCTGGAAGTGAATGTGGAATAGGTCACAGCACGTGCCGGCAGTAGATACTCAGTGGTATTCGGTTAGTTTGCTTATTGGGGCTTCGACATATATATTGTGTCGTATGAGCATGCGCGTGTCGCTGGAGAGATCGGGAACCATATATACACATAAAATACCAGTGTTTGTTGAAGTTAAGGTATCCCCGTATGTTAGACAGGCAGCAAGAGGGGTAACGGGGTTCAGGTAGATCTACAAACATATATATACAGACACAGATCAAATCTGCTTCGCCAGCCTCTGGATCAGAATGATCCCGCCTGACATCACCTTTATCTCCCAGACCCTAGGTAAATACCGTTACAGACGCGCAAGCCGCACAGCGTTCAATTTTCACTGTTCGAGATGTTTGTTTAAGTCCGTTATCGTTCCAAGGATGACATTGGCTGCATCATCCCTTGTCTTAAGTGAGTCTTTACTTAAATCCGTAAATGATACATACAATCTTGTACTCTTCTGATATAAGAGGTAGAAAAATAGTTTCGAAATCTATTGAAGGGTGTATATAGATAGGAGTGTATACAACTTTAGATTCTACAGTCAGTCAAAGCAAAACATTCACGAAAACTCACTTTGATGAACAATATTCGTCAGTGATCTACATTTACGACAGCAGCATTATGCTGTGTTGATGGCATCCTTGAAAACTGAGTCAGATTTTCTGTTTTCAAGAAACTCCTTTTCGCAATAGGCGGAAGTTCATTGGTTTCTAGCTTTATTGCGTACAACAAACAATAGCTGTAAGTAAGAGAAGCGAGTATCTGTTTACGAGAAAACAACGTCATTAAGGTCAAGTAATGTATTTCATGTTTTCCTATTACTTTTTGCTTTTCAGTTTTTCTCATTCATGAAAATAGGAAAGTAGTAAATAGTTTACTTCTAAAAGGCTGTCAAGATGGGATTGTTTCAGTGACGTCTTCATTCACATATGTAACAGAGCTAATTATTTCTCGACAATTAGATCAGTCATATCCTTCTGGTAAAAAAAACTCAAAGTACTGAAGGACGTTGTTCTTTAAGTGTAAAACATCTGGGTGAGCTCAACAATAGGCGGAAATCATAATGGATAAGAAATAATCTAGGAAAACCAGTTTCTCATACATTTGTCATTTTTTTCCAAAGCTTTTAATTTAACAAAGTCGGCGTGATTTGTATCTCGACTATGTCCGGATAACAATTTGTTGAATCACTACGTGCGACGCGTATACGTAAATCGTTTTTTACGGATATCAATTCATCTTACGGAATCCAGTAAAGTTATACGAGAACGTGAGACAACTATTATACGCATCAATCAAAAGTTTGCCAGTATGTTGAAGCAAAGACTTATATATACAAACCTACGCGTATACCGGTACCATTAAGTTTTGACAGGGGAATGTGGATAGTGTAGTTAAGATCAACTAAAGTCATCAAGAAAGTTTCCTTCTGTAAATTTGCTTCCTGTTAAAACAATACAAGTTCGCATGCGATGCGTAAATAAATTCAAATGTTAACATCTATTGTTTATCCATACTTTCTCTCTGGTCCGGTATATGACATGATTAAATAGAGATTTTTACTATCTGACGATCACATATTTCATCATTTTCCAACAGATGATTTTATAGGGCTATTACACCATCGCTCTGAAATATTTGTATGTAATACCGCTCAAGCCGGTGATAGGGGCCGTTTGGTCATGCCATTCAAGATGTCCACATGAACAGCTACAATAAAAGCTTGGCAGGGATAAAAATCATCACAGTGATCACTTTGGGTTCTTGTGATTTTTTTTAGAAAAATGCAGTCAGTATATTTGTCTGTGGGGTCAGATGACCTCTTGTCAGTACTCCGGCATCGTTTTCCACCACCCTTTTAATGTTGCGTTTAACTGGGGGTATAAATTTGAAGTAGAAACTTGAACATGTGCGCTTCCCTCGGATGTTGGCTTGTAGATCATGTATACAGTTTTCGATAGGCAACATGGATTGTTATTTTTCTGGCAACAATTGTTTCCCAGTATATAAATAAAATTCCAAAATTTCTTATGTTTACTTATAACATCGGATAGGGAAAGTGTAAATTATATGAAACTATGTGAAAGTTTGAATCTCGGAAAGCATCTGAAACAATATTGGATGTAAGATGCAAGGTGCGGAATCCACGATGTAGCCACCGCGAGCAAGCGTTTCGGATTCGTTCGAAGACACAAGGATCGGCGCCCATATAGCATTTTTACAGACCCCTCACCCATATAACGTTTAGAAAAAAAGAAACATCGTAACTATCAATATTATTCAATTATTCTAGTAATGTCGGATAGTTTGTCCTCAGGTAGCAGTTCTCGAGGGGATAGTGGAAGAGGATAGGATAGATTCAGAGTTCAGTATATAAGACGAGATAGGCCACCAAAGCGAAGCTTCACACCACCAAACTCATCTATGCGTTCAGCTTCTATCTCATCTTTTCATTCCAATTGTTATATATATTTATTAAACGTCGTTGTATTGTTGATACAAAGTACATATAAAATGAATACCCGTCCATTATAATGTCTCCCACAATAAGCCATTCTTCGTGACGTAACTGGCCCACGCCGTGAACTGTTCCGCGGTGAGTACTTTGGATGTCAACTCTACTACTTCTACTAGGCAAACATTTTGAATCAATTGCTTGTGAAGAATGGAACGACACTCCTGAAACGATAATCTATATCGTGATATTTGCGGAATATGACCGACATAATGAGTGAATCTTGCCTATGGGAACACGCGGGGGATAACAATACAATGGGACAATGGGGAATGCCTTTGTTATTTATTACGTACGTGTCTAGAAGTTTAAACATCTGTGCTCATCTCTATATTATTGTATTCACACGCGACACAACGGCGAAACTACACAATAGACAGAATATTAAACAAATCAATTATTATACTTCGTTTAAGTAAGTTTTGCTCAAGCCATTGAATGAATGGTTGTATATTCTGAATATGAGGGCATGCACACTAAATCAATAACAGACGAAGGAGGGAAAGTAGACCTGGGAGGCAATAGGCAAAAGGTTAAGTTCGTTCAGATTGTATGAAGCAACAGATGTAATCGGATCTTTGTTCTCATATTTGTTCACGCCTCTGTTGGGTGTAATAGCCTTTCTCATGACACCCACCCTGAGGAGGTATCTTAGGTTGTTCAATGAGGTTTGACTTTACCAAAACGTCTTGCTAGTATAGCCTTTTCCTCACTACGAACTTGCTTTCAATAAATAAATCGTTTTTACTATCTGGCGGTCGCGTAGTCCATCATTTTTAAACAGATGACTTGATAGGGTTATTACATCATCGCTCTGAAATATTTGTATCTAATCCCGCTCAAGCCGGTGCTAGGGACCGTGTGGACAATGCTATTCAATATGTCCACATGAACAGCTACATTAGAAGCGTGGCTGGGATACAAGTCATCACAGGGATCACTTTTGGTTCCTGTGATGTTTGTGAAATATGCAGTCCGTATATTTTTCTGTGGGGTCGTTTTCCATCACCCTTTTAATGTTGCGTTAAAATGCTCATGCTAACATATTGTCACGGCCGCCTTTGTTAATACCTGTATACACATTCTGTATACGTATTCCTGGCGTAAATTCTTTAGCAACTCATATTACAGTAATTTACAACACATATAAGGGATGCTGATGGATTTGATATGAGAATCTGCCTAAATGCTACTGGAATTTTCTGAAGGATCTTATAGGTTTACTCTAAACTAGCCTATACTATCTATTTGAGATTAGAACCTATTAGGAATTATAAAGGGTCCTATGACCGTTCAAATAAGATTGCTTTTGCCATACTTACTGTTCTGTTCCATTAAATCTTACTAAAGTATCATATATAGGATATATGCCAAACACTGATAGGAAATATTTTGTACGATTTTCTACAGAATTCTGTCGGATTTTCTACAAAATTCTGCTTATGCTTATTTACACCTTCTGGCTAATGTTACACAGCAAGGGGTGTATTCTATCTTCTAACTGACAGTAAGCTTTATCTTTCTCGTATGCTTATATTAAATCTCTTGATTATAATTTAACTTGAAGGGATTATGATTATTTCAACCCTTCTGGCTTTCAACAAACGTTATGTAGACGATCTCCTTGCACTGACTAATCCATATTTTAGCGACGCTGTAAAGGATCTATACCCCTCTCATCTGGATTTGAAGGAAGCTACTAATTGCCCAGCTGGAACATATCGGGACCTATATCTTTACAAGAAATGATCAGGGATTTCTCTCACGTTGACTCTACAAGAGAGACGATTACTATTTTGACATGGTTAACTACCTATTTCTGGAATGCAAAAATCCAGAAGAACCTGCATACGGCGTATATATATATATATATATATAGTGAAAAGGTAAAAGAGTCTAACGAGAAGAAATATAAATGAAAAAAGATTAACTGCCAACACGGTCACATAGCTCTGATGCGCATTTCTGCTGTTTTACTTCAGCTTCTTCAGTATATATATATATATATATCTTTCTCCTGGTAGCAATTGTTAGATCATGTGCACACTGTAATGATTTTAATCAATGCCACAGAATATTATTGCAGATACTCGTCAAACAGGGCTCTACCATCAAACGCCTCCATTCAAAGTTTCTCAAATTCTGTGATAAATATCGTACGCCTACTAGTCGGGGCTGTTAGGGCATAAAAGGGACTGTTTGGTTCAGATTCTTCCAAAAGCACCAAATTTGGCCCATATGTCGCCCATACAATACCTTTTCGATTTTTGACGGGCGCCAAGGTAGTCGCCCCCTGGGCCCGCCATATTGGCGAAATTCATTATGGCCGCCACCTGGGTTAGAGGTCAGTCAATAAAATGGCTAGAATCATGAATAATACAACGTTTTAGTGGTTATCGGAGTCGGGAAATCTGATTCTGATCTTATTTCAACGATTTGAGGTCAAGGTCACCCTAAAGGTCATTTTTGGGTCAAATTCGTCATTTTTAGTGGTTTTTAGTCGAGATATACAAACTAACTCATTTTATCGATTTTCGGGGTTGAGTAACCCGAATCTGGACATATTTTGACAATTTGAGGCAATATTGCATGTCAGGTTCATGACAGATGTCCCCCGAAACAGAGGTCAACCGGAGGTCAATTATAGGAAACATCAAAAGGGCTAGAATCACAAATAATACCATAGGGCTTTGCGGCATCGGAGAATTAGATTCTGACCTTATTTTGACGATTTGAGGTCATGGCCACCTCATTTGAGAATTGAAGGTCAAAGATCAACAGTTGCTACTAAAAACAATCGAAAGAAGATTATTCAGGAACAAATGTTACTAAAATACTTCGGAGATGACATCTGCTGACAAAATGCTATAACTATGCCACTACGTGCATTTAAATGTTCAAAATACAAAACAAAGACGGCTTAAGCAACAGTATACCAATGATTACTTTTACTACCTATGCATTCTGGCTTGCGCTCTATGATGCCAGCAATAAATAATACTTGTCATCATCGCACAAGTTATTAACGCACCCGCCTTCGCATTTGCAGAGGGTCATGTATCGGACATCGGTACAGTTGCATTTGCACCTTCCCGTGCATGCCTTGAGTCAGCCTCAGTGCATGAGAATGGCATATGCCATAGAAGTGTCGCTGAGAGTGGTCCATAGCGGTTGCCATGTACTGGTGCAATCTTTGTGCCAGCTCCACTCACTGAAGTCAGGGATTCCCTGCTGGAGTGAAGCGACTCCAGTAGAAACTCGCTTGCAGCAGCGCTCGCTTCACATGCTGCAAAAGCGCGGCTTGGGAGGTGGGATGTTTTCCAGCGATCTGGTTGCAGTAGTGAAGAGGTGATGCTTGGCCTCATTGACACCGGCTGCATCACATCCCTTGCTGTACATGAGTACGATGAAGCGTTCTATAAGCTCCATATGCAAGGACTCGAGAGTGTCAGGATCATGCGTGAGAGCAACTAGTGTGTCGGTGGGGTCCGATATACGCCCAGGCGGTCTTTTTGCCACATCCAAGAAACTGTGAAGTCGTCTTGCACCCCGTTAAGCTATGAAAGAGAGGTAGTGCCACGGACTTTGACGGACCAAGATCGGAACAGATGGTTTGGACTGGATTGCCACAATACTTTTTCCTGAACCCCTAAAATCCCGAAGTATGAATGGATCAGCGGCTTCTTAAAAGATGTTAACAAAAAGGAGCCGTTCTCATTCATCAGCACCCAGATGTCCAAGACTGACATGAGCGGAAAGCTCCTTCTGTGTACCCGTTTTGAGTCCGTGTTCTTCAACAGGCGTTATGACCTCACAATACTTCAACCGTGCAACCATTCCGAGGTGGACACTAGGGTCCTCCAGCATCTAGCACATGCCACGGAGAAGGGTCATACAACAGCCTATGTTCGCACGATGGACAGCGATGTCCGGTCTTTGAAGACCCTCGCTCTATCGGAACTCTTGGTGGACTTCGGTACTGGAAAGAAATATTGTGACATTCAGTCCATACCGTTTGTTCCGATCTCGGTCCGTCAAATCCTTGGCACTACCCCTCTTCCACAGCCTTACCTGGGTACGACCCGACTTCACAGTTCCTTGATAGCGCAAGCCAGAAGGTATAGATACCAATAATCATTGGTATATTGTTGCTAAGGCGGTCTTTGTATTGTATTTCGAACATTTAAATACACATAGCGGCGTAGCGGCATAGTTATAGCATTTTGTCAGCAGATGTCATCTCCGGAGTATTTTAATATAATTTGTTCCTGAATACTCTTCGTTCGATTGTTCTTAGTGGTAACTGTTGATCTTTGACCTTTGACCCCAAAATGTGTTGACCTCAAATCTTCAAAATAGGATCAGAATCGGAGAATGCCACAAAACTCTATGGTATTATTTGTGGTTCTTTTGGTGTTATACCTACAATTGACCTCTGGTTCGGATGACCTATATCGCGACTCTCAAATGAAATATTGCCCCGAATCGCCAAAATAAGGCCAGATTCGGGTTACTCAAACCTGGAAACCAATAGAATGAGGCAGTTTATATATCTTGCCCCAAAACCACTGATAATGGCGAATTTGTCCCCAAAATGCCCTTTAGGGTGACCTTAAAGGTTACCTTGACCTAAAATCGTTGAAATAAGATCACAATCAGATTCTCCGACCCCAAAAACCACTAAAAAGTGTTATTATTCACATTTCTAGCCCTTTTAGTTATTCAACTATAACCAGGATGGCGACCATATTGAATTTCGCCGAATATGGCGGCCCTAGGGGGCGCCCGTCTTGGCGACTGTCAAAAATCGAAATAGTATGGTATGGGCGACATTTGGGCCAAATTTGGTGCTTTTGGAAGAAGGTGAACCAAAATATCCCTAACAGCCCCCACTATACGGTAAAAAAGATCGCAGCGATCCCTGACGCTACCTTTTGGAACTTGTGTCTCATTTCGCTTAAACCTAGGCTAGTGACTGTAAGAATATCATGTGTTTCACATGTCCATTGTGTCCACATGAACACCCACAATCAAAGCGTGACTGAGAAAACGACTCTCCCTCAATATTTTTCTTATTCCTTGAGCTGGAGGGTTGAAACTTACCAAACTATGCCATTGGATCCGGCTCTACCAGAAAATGTACAAAAAAAATCCGAGATGGTCACTTTGATAACGTCACAGTGATTTCAATTTCAAAAAAGGCATTTTGGTCTATTTTTCTAAGTTTTTATTAATATGTTTCTTCGCAAAACCCGCATGATAAATTGGTAAATAATAATCTGATGTGAAATAAAATTGTTTTGCCTCTTTTGCACTTAGAAAAACCCCTAGGAATTTTGACGAAAAAGTACGAAACCATCACTTTTCTGGTATCTCACGTGGTCTCCATTTTGAATACACCCATGATCCTCTGCTCGGGGGTTATGCAAATAGGCTCAAAATGACTCCAATATGATAAACTAAAAAGTCACTAAGACTCCGCTCTCCATTTTTTGTCGTTACGGAGATAGGGTAGAAATTGTGGTAGGACCTGGTAGGTTTGACAGTAAAATTCGTAGACCAATATTTCATAGACTACAGTTGAACCCATTTAATCCCATCCTGCTTAATCGAAAATTCTGCTTAATTGAATTTGCACATGTACAGGGAAACTTGCGTTAAGATTGTACCGTTGGTCATATTGACCTAGTCTGGTGATGAAAATTTGAACGTATATGCAATTTGACTAAGTGAACTTTAATACTTAGCTGGAGCGATTTGCAGCTGAACCTATTGTGGGCGATGGTATAGTGATGCAAAAAACGCAACGAAACTGCCTTCGCGCTGCTCCATTAAACTTACATTTGTCACGAATACACGGAGTGGTAGGTAAACAACATGCATGACAAATTGAGTCACGCCATCCTCTCTTGCATTTCCTAATGTGTTTACTTCATGAATTCAAATAAAACGGTTTTCTCAACCTGTCATGTCTTTGTAAACCCCTAATAATTTTATTGAAGCAATATAACTAAACAGTTTTAGATGCGTAGAATTATTGGTGTGTAACACTAATAACAGTTACTGTTTACGTGCATTGGTACTGTCAAAGTCAGTGCGATCAAACCGTTATCCCATTCCGATATATGAGTTGTTTAGTTTATCAGTGTATACTGTTACAAAAAAAGTTGAGAGGCACGATACTTTGTATATGAGCTCGTAGAAAATTGGTGCTTGCTTCAAAGTCTAACAGACAATATATTATAAGGATTACTTTTCTACTTCGAATCCAATATAATTACAATTAAATCCTATCTGTTCACCCAATTGGATATGTCGCTTGTAGGATCTAACAGTCGTGCAGTAACTCGAGCGTCAACCAATAGAGAACGCTTCATAGGGCTTTGAAGGGAACACTAATGGTAGAGTATTTTTGGTTGGCTCAGCCGAATCAATCGCCGCGCTGGCTGGGTGTCTTTTCATGTTGCCGCGGTCGCGACATTGTGGCACCATAATATGGGGTAGATATATACACTGGTCTTTGGTGTAAACATTGGGGTAAACGGAGACGGCGACCCTATCTCCCCTACCCGACTGCAAGTGGATTAGTCCAGATGCGACTGTGATGCCATACTGCTATTAAATATTCATTGCATGGGCGCTCAGAACACCAAATTCAATAGAAATACGTTAGATCCTTTTTAACGACATGTACGATTGTGGAGGATGGATAGGCTATTAATTTATTAAAATTGCTTCGAACCCTACATACCCCTTTGTGGTAATGACAGGTTAGGGTTACTGTGACTTCAACACACTGTCCTATTCACGTTATGATTGCTAGTCCGTTTGAATAGCGTCAGACCCGACACTTAATATTCAGCCGTCATTCATAAAAGGATATCCGTGTCAATAATCAAAAAAAGAGGAGCGAAAATCTGAACCCCTCCAGTTTATGTTTGATCAGGCCTACAGTCGTCATAGTACAATATACATATATCGCTTAAATGTTTTCTTCTGGAACACGTTAAGGGAGGTCCCTTCTACCAATACAAGGTCGTGTAAGACATTTGATTGTGGATCGTTTGCCTGCGATTAATTAGTTAGACGAGTGCTCATTCACCCTCATGGCTCATGGCTCATTCATTCCCATGGGTTCATTCACCCCCATGGGTTAGTTTATAGGAATAGGGAGATCGCGTGCCCTTTCTATACTACTCATCGTGCACTACTCATCGCGCATGCGCAGTCGACCCATTCTACTGTAGGGTGCAAGCCTGGCCCATGGAATCTCAGGTGGCGAAAACCCCACGTCTCTCGCCCCACCCTATCCCGCGCCACACCTATAGGGATAGGGAGATCGCGTGCCCTTTCTATACTACTACTCATCGCGCATGCGCAGTCGACCCATTCTACTGTAGGGTGCAAGCCTGGCCCATGGAATCTCAGGTAGCGAAAACCCCAGGTCTCTCGCCCCACCCTATCCCGTGCCACACCTATGCGACCCGCTGTGCAGTGAGTAAAGCGGAGGAGGAGGAGTAGGACAGTAAAGCGGAGGAGGAGGAGGAGTAGGACACGCCACGGATTATACTAGGGAGATGGGTTTTAGGGTAATTTTTCGGGTGAGTTTTATTTTTTTATAAGGATTTGTGATTCATTTTTAAGCGATTGTTAATGTCTTTACATAGAGTGTCGCTATAGGGATGGAATATTGCTGAACTCGACGTTAAATTCAACTCATGAGTGTTCAGCCATGGTATTTGTGTATTAGAGGCGTGGATGGCCCCATTCGTTTTACTTTTTAATTATTCACCGAGAATGTGACAAAAGAGAAAATATGGACAGGAATATCAAGTACTGAACAGGGTGTGTCAGCATAGCATTACAAAGACAGAGCCTATCTATGTTTGGACCAGCAATAAGCTCATGGATTAACGTAGGAGGACACGACTAAACGGAAATAGAGCGCAAGTAACTGTACCAGGAGGACATTGAATTTGGCCAAAGCTGTAAAATTTACCACATTATATTTTGCCTGAAGACAAACAACATGATGCAATGTGAAATGTTAATTTCTGAACTTTCTACGTGAACGATCCTTCGTCTAGAGATTTATTTTACGGACGTATGAGACGGGGTGTTTTCACGCGGTATATTGACACTCTTCATAATCCGTGGTGTCTTGGCTTAGTCATATGTGTGTTGTATATATTTTTTATTAATATTCACGTGTTTTCTATATAGTTATATATATAGATGACAAGGCGTGGACAGTGTATGTTTCGTCAGTTGCTTTATCATTTCATATTATAGTATATCAAGCAATTTGGGCTGTTTCTGAACCTTTGTGGCGTTATTGTCTCATTAGATCTTGGTGCCATATCATCTAAGCCCGGGTCTAGGGTCCGTATGCGCACCGTGTAATGCTAGATCTCCATTGTGTCCAATCCGTATCTCTGATGTGTCATTGTTTACTATGATTGTTGTTGGGTTTTTTTATTCGGTGTTAATCCTGGAGATTCTTTAATGGACGACGGCTGAATAATGAACGACAGACCAGATGCTTTTAACTCAATGTGTCCACATGAACATCTACAATAAAAGCATGGCTGGATACAAATCATCACACGGATTAGTTTTGGTTCTCGTGATATTTTTAGAAATGTGCAGTCAGTACATTCGCCTGTGTGGTCATATAACTTCTTGTCAATACGCCGGCATGTTTTTCCAACACCCTTGTTATGATGCGTTTAACTGTATCTCAGTCACTCTTTGGTTGTGACTATTCATGTGAACCGTTTGTATTACATGGTGTTTAAATACAGACCTAGCCCCGGGTTGAGTATGGTTAAACACAAGTTACATTTGTACGAAACGTAACGCCAAAAATGTGTCACAATGCTATTGTATTTTTATATTCGTCACCAAATTTGGGAAACTTTGAGCTAAGGCGTTTTTGGGTATAGCATTGTGAAACCATTTTCTGCCAAAACGTTTTGTGACGTTGATTGAAATCGTCACATTTTACATTAGCAAATGCTACTAGGCGAAATATATTTTCGCCATATGCAGGCTCTTTGTGATATTATTATCCAGGAAGGGGTAAATAACCAGGTCGAAATTGTAATCGTCTTTCTTGTAGTAGGATCGACGTGAGAGAAAGCGCTTAATTTTCATATCAATAAAGATTAAGAGTATTACCGAATGGTATACTTGTATAGTGATAGCTATGACTAGTATCACACGTACTAGATTCCTAACACTTCTTCGTGAATACATATCACGGCTCCGCAAATACAATTTGTGCAGGAGGTAACGCCATCTAGTCTACAGGAGTTGTTTCCCTGAACATTTCAAGCGGACGTGTTAATTTCACAGTACATAGACCAGGGCTGTATTCTAGAAAGATAAGACAACTATTGAATAGGTCGTGTAATAAAGAAAGTAATATCGCACTAATCTGATCTTCAATGAATGTGAATATGTTAATGGAATGTTATCGTCGTTTAATCAACATATGCTGATACTGAAATATTTCTACATTCCCACCGTAGCAGTTTTTTTCTGCTGATGTGTCAGTATCTAACATAGGCCTACGTCGTCCTGTGAAAAAAGAAGAGATAAGCTCATTCAAACAGACTGCATGGAATAATATTTTCACATTCATTTCTTTCTTTTTATTTTGCTTTTTTTTTTCGACCGTGTTATATATACTCTTTGTGCTCCTGGGCAAGTCAGTCTTCAAGGTAAAAGGGGTAGCCATTATATTTGAGAGCTATATTTAGTACCACGTATCTATCTCTTCATTAGTCGGTTTGTTCTTACGCCTGTATAGCAGGTGATGGAGTCGCCAGATTGAAGAGTTGCACTGACTAATCTGGACCAGACACAAACTTTGTCTTCTCGAACAAGATAAAATACCAACATATGTTATACATTTAAAATCCATTAGGGTAATTCATGCTGGCAATAAATTATTCCGCATGTAAAGTCAAATTGGGAACTAATTAATTCACAGTTCGTGATTAGCATTGCTAATTCGCACGCGTAAGCAGAATAAATATCCAGAATTTCAACCTCAGGGCATAGCCAGTCAGTTGACGGGTCTGAAACATGCTCTGATTTATAAGCCAATAAGAAAATGGAAGCGAATGGAATGATTAGGGTGAACTATATATCGTCTATTCTTATTGTCGTCATCAAAATCGAATTATTTCCTCTGCATACAGACCTTTAATAAAAAAATGACTTTACAGATACAGTAGGAGCAGCATAGATTGAGTATCGAGATACCTTACATAAATCTCCTGTATGTTTGCCTATCAAATTATGTCATCATGTCTGTAAGCAAAAATGTCTAGGAATATTTCATAGCCATCGTCACAGCATGAATAATATCAACGGTGTTCGTTGTATAAATTGCTGAGAGAATCGCATGAGTTTTCTTCTTAAAAATACCGCTGATTGATATGCCATTTTAAGCAGCACACCCAGGAGATAACTATGTCAAAACAACGAGCTATGTCAAAAGATGATAACATTATTGAGCTGAACTTCGAAATGACGTTCATTTGTCAAACGAGAACAAAATAATGTCTTTCCCAGAAGCTCACTTAAAGCGCTGACTCGATTCTCATACATTGGGATGTCCGCATATTACACGCGTTATACATTTATATGCAGAGCATCAGATGTCACAGAAGGTAATGGATACACGAGACAAATATGTCATGACAAACGCATTGTTTTCTGAAACCTTATACGAGGTCCAGAAGACTCCCATCTGTCATATCTGAACTATCGCAGTCGGGGTTAATTTGACATTATGTATCTTGTCGTCTAGGTTTTGGAGAAAAACCGAAGTTAATGCATCGTTTCTGTCGTATTCTATCGGACTGAGCGACATCTACTAATTATACCTGAATCACGGTGGTTTTCCTGTGTATCGTCAGCACAATTTGGGGACTGTATAATTCGGGATGTTGAAGTAAACTCCACTGTGAATAAAACGCAAACATGAAAAGATGGCGGACAAAGATGTCAATGTACTGACAAGAAATCATATGACCCCACAGATCAATATTCTGACTGCATATCTAAAACATGACAAGAACAAAAAATGATCCCTCTGATGATTTGTATCTCAGTCACGATTTTATCGTAGCTGTTCCTGCGGACATCTTGAATGACATGACCTCACGGCCCCTGTATAGCACCGGGTTGAGCGGTATAGGATACAAATATTTTTTAGAGCGATGATGTAATATTAGCAGATTGGAGCGATATGTTAAGGTGGGAAAAACTGACGACGTCTGGCGACTGAAAAGCAACCATATAACTACACAGGAAAGCTTGCTTCGGCACCACACATTCAGTGCCTAGAATACGGTGAATTCTCGGACGTAGCCTTAGTATCCCAGCCGTGTTTTTGTTGCAGATGTTCATGTGGAAACTATGAAGTATCCACACGGCCCGTAGAAAAACTAACCTGTGATTCCCGACATCGTACGACTTGAATTTCCCACCAAAACAATAAACCTACATTGGTTTATGTAGAATGAAGTTCTTAGTTAGAAAACATGTCTGTGAGGCTCGACGCCGACCAATCGCTTCATTCTCCACCATGTTAGCCAGTCACACATTACAATCACAATGATTTGCACAGAGGGCAAGGCTAGGGGATGAAACATCCACCAGGAGATCTCCAGAAAACATTCAAATGCAACATATAAATATGGTGGGAAAAGATGCCAGCGTACTGACAAAACGTCATATGATCCCACAAGAACAAAACATGATCCCTGTTATTTGAAACTATCTATCAGGACAACCATTGATCTGGTTGGTCTACCTTGTTTATCTGCCGACCGTGATAATACGCAGGAGCAAATTAACTTATTCTATGACAGGCTGTTCTACCTCTCGACGCTTTCTATGATGAAAATTGTTTATTGTCGACATTTGGCTACTGAATGGCGGATGCTTGTATTTGAGGACTTGGTATGGCGGATTTCATGAACCCGACAGACTGAGGTACCTCAGTGACGAAGTGTGTCAGGATGCAACAACGTAGCATATCTATGCTCAATATAGCGCAGGTCAGGCGTCATGTGTATATGACTCGAAAATTGACGACTTCGAATTTGCAAGAACAAACGGCTTAATGAAAAGACGGCCCAATACTTACTTCAGTATACCGTCTTGTCTATTTGTCCACCACAGCTGTGTTGTTGGTCTGATTGAACTGAGCATGCATTGCAACATAACTGATACTTTGTTTACATTAATTCCGAGTCTCCTGGGGAAGCCTTGCAACATTGTGTAAGAAAGGCAGCGTCAACAAAGGCAGCAACCCCTAGTCGAATCGGCACACTGAAGTAAAAATGTTATACAAGTGTTCTCAAGTATAGTGATTAATTCTGTTGCATATCAAGTAAAGACAAAATGATCAAAATACTTTAATCATCAGAATCCGAATCCTGTATCTTAGTTCCGTGCAGTCTCTCTGGAGGAGCTTACCTTAACACAAGTTAAAGGGTGACAGATAATGACTATATGTAAAATGCAATCAGTGGGGAAAACTTACTTCTTCCGTGGGAATGTAGAAATATTACAGTCTCGATATGAAATTAATATGCGATAACATTTCAATTAACAAAATGGCAGATACTGCTCAACGTCACTAAACGTTTTTGCAGAAACCTGTTTGACAATGCTATAACATCAAGCGCATTCACTCAAAGTTTCTCAAATTTAGTGATAAGTATCACGCACTGATAGAAAAGTACGGTCGCAGTGACCAACATCTGTCGCGCTACTTTTCGTATCGTGTATATAATTATGCTCAACACGTGGCTCGGATCCATATGAGTCTGTGTAGATCCCCCTGGTGTAAACAGTCACAATCAAAGCCTGGCCGAGATACAATATTCGGGAGGATAAATTTGGTCAGTGCCACTAATTTGACGATATCTTGCCGGCATCGTTGAAAAGTGTTGACCGCTTAATTTTCCCCCTTCAGGAAACTAGTCTGTGATATATATCGTTTAACTTCATCATTGCTTCGAGTTTGTTGCTAATAGTGATTGATAAAAAGTGTTTCGATTACCCTGGATGTAGAAACACGAAGGATGACAAAGCAGCCTTGGCCTATGAGCTGTTAATTCAATACTTCCGCTTCACTGGAACATTCACTGGGGCATTTCATGTCGAATAAGATGACTCTACAACAGCATGCAGTGATCAAGAAAAAGCACGAACGGGAAACATTATGTTTGTAGTTTTCCTGTTGTTTTGTCTGAACAGGGATATGTACTCTTGTTGCTGTATTACGAATCAAGCACATCATTTCACTATAAACGGATACCATTCGGCAATCCTGGTAACTATTTTAAAGATGGACCAAAGCGGCTACCGTAGAGAAGAGAATGGTCAGCTTAGAGTCAGACTATCTCATAGTAAACATCTATGGTCATACACTGGTTAGTCTCGCCATATATGTCATCGTTGCCGTTAGGTGCCACTTTGACTATTGAATCAACGCCATGCGATGAAAAAGCAAACGTACATGACTTTATCTAGATAACCAAAGTAATCCAACTGATATGCTCTGTAATGCATGATGTACATAATTCGTGGTCCTTGAGGTGTTTGTGTGTGCAGTTCAGCCAGGCTATCAGCATGTGGGGGGCATATTAGAATATCAGCCTGGGAGATATATTAGAATATCAGCCTGTGCGTTAAATGTATGTGGATATTGAAAAACTCAAAATGTCTTACGGAAGAACTTGATGCTAAAGGTCACATACCGTACAGACATGTATCCACATGGGATTTCTCGACTCTCTATACTACAATCCCTCATCAGGACCTTATTGACCGTCTAAGTTCATTAATAGTATCTGTGTTCAAGAAAACTGATCGTAGATATATTAATGTCGGAAGCCATAAAGCATTCTTTAGCTCTACTACATACAAGAGATATCATTCATGGGATGTTTCTTTGTTTATAGAGTTGCTTGAATTTCTCATTAAAAATATCTATGTGAAATTTGGCAACACAATATATCAGCAGCATATAGGTATAGCAGCGTATAGGCGATACATATCGCATGCTGATAGCAAAATACGAACGTAGCGTGCAAGATCTATGGCGCTACGTTTCGTAACATGTGTCTAATTCCGCTTAACCCGGGGCTAGGGGCCGTATGAGCCCATGTACTTCAAGATCCTCATGGTACTCATATGAACAGTCACAATCAAAGCGTGGCTGAGGTACATCATTTTTAGATGACGACTCTATAACGAATATTATGGATTAAGAATACTGATCAGCGATACGGATTTGATATTTTGGAACATCATGATGTCTTGCCGGCATCATTGAAAATTGTTGACCGCTTCTCTCTTGCAGGAAACAAGCCTATGTTTATGTATACTTTTGTCTTTTTGAATTTGGTGCTAATACTGTTATATGGAAATGGAATAGGTCTTTGGATTATGGACGCGGATATTCTCTAATGGACGACGGCTGGATTATGAATGACGGACTAGACGCTTGTAATTCCAATGGGTACTAATTGTGCACCCCTGTTGGCTGACCTGTATCTGTTCTCTTATGAATATGACTATATGCAGGCGCTTTCAAAAACCGATCCATTCAAAGCCCGTTCCTTCTCATTCACCAAACGCTATATAGACGATCTTCTCGCTGTGGATAATCGCTATATAAATGACGCAGTGAAGGATATATATCCACCTTCACTGGATTTGAAGGAAACTACAGATAGCCCTACAGGCACATCTTATTTAGATCTCTATCTCTATAAAAATGAAGCGGGCATTCTCTCTCGTCGACTTTATGACAAAAGAGATGATTACAATTTCGACATCGTAAACTATCCGTTTCTGGATAGTAATATTCCAGTGGGACCTGCATATGGCGTATACATATCTCGCTTAGTAGCATTTGCTAGATCCTGTGTTAAATGTGATGATTTTAATCAACGTCAGAAAACATTGTTGCAGAAACTTATAAAACAGGGCTATTCCACCAAGCGCCTCCACTCAAAGTCTCTCAAATTTGGCGATACATATCGCATGCTGATAGCAAAATACGAACGTAGCGTGCAAGATCTATGGCGCTACGTTTCGTAACTTGTGTCTAATTCCGCTTAACCCGGGGCTAGGGGCCGTATGAAACCATGTACTTCAAGATCCTCATGGTACTCATATGAACAGTCACAATCAAAGCGTGACTGAGATACATCATTCTTTAGATGACGACTTTACAACGAATATTATGGATTAAGAATACTGATCAGCGATACGGATTTGATATTTTTGGAACATCATGATGTCTTGCCGGCATCATTGAAAACTGTTAACCGCTTCTCTCTTGCAGGAAACAAGCCTATGTTTATGTACATGTATGCAATGATTGTCTTTTTGAATTTGGTGCTAATACTGTTATATGGAATATGGAATAGGTCTTTGGATTATGGACGCGGATATTCTCTAATGGACGACGGCTGGATTATGAATGACGGACTAGACGCTTGTAATCACAGAATATCAGCCTGTGGGATAATATTAGAATATAAGCCTGTGGGTTCATATTAGAATATCAGCCTGTGGGGGTAATAACAGAATATCAGCCTGTGTGGTCATATTAGAATATCAGCTCGTGGGATCATACTAGAATATCAACCTGTGGAGTCATTTTTACGCTCATAAACAGCTTGTGTCACTTACGTCCCTACTCTACTTGTTACCCTTTGGGTTGGCTTCCTCGAAACACGCTACTGATGTACAATTTCTCCGCCTTGATACACGTGCAGTGGAGTGGCGTCATTGATAAAATGGAGACAAATAGGTAAACGCCGTGTTTTGTGCGATAAAACACCTGCCGTACGCCGGTAAACCTCTCACATCGCCTAGACTGTAGACACAGCGATGACTGCGTTACTTTTAACGTCTTTAACAGCATGTAAAGACAATCAGTGAATACGTGTTGTTGGTTCAAGGCTCCCAGAAGCCACATAGTTTGCTTCTCTTTCTTTACCATAGGCTTGTGGGAAATATGTCAAATAGGACAGTTTTCTTCTTTTTGCAAACTTGTTGAGTCGGAGTTGACGCTCATGAGATGATGATTCAAGATGAATGTTGTGTACACGCGCATTTTGATCGCTGTTTGTATGAAGGACCCCGCTAAAACTCGAGTTTGCAGTGACAACTGAAATGCGTGTTAGCTTAACCCAATAGTTTTCAATCCAACCGAAGTCTATGATCACACGTCTTCAGACATTCGCTGAGAACTATTTACCTGAGTTTCACATCGTGAAAATCCTCGGAACACTGGGTGTATCATTTATTTGACATATGTCTCAGACGAGAGTTATCAGCTGCTAACCAGTTTGAATAAATTTTGTCTGCTTTTTGAGGTTTTGTCTCTCGCGGAGAATGAAGTCCAGAATCATCATGGGTATTAGGGGTTACATCATTGAACCCTTATTCGCCACATTTAAAAATCTTGTGTTCAATTGTACACCTCCATGGATCTACTGAATTTAATCTTCTTGAATCACTGGAATGGTGTGTAAGTGGGCATTCCAACATGGATTTCATGATAGGAGTTCTCCAACACTGAGTGGTCTTTGATTTCGGCATTATAGCCTGTTTAATGTGTTGTGACTCTATAGTCTTTCGCCTTCAAGGGTTTTCAGAGGGATGTTTGATTTGATGGTTTGTTTCACAAATTGCTTTTCCGATTCATTGCTTACAAGCGTCTGGTCCGTCATCCAAAGACCTATTCCATATTCCATATAACAGTATTAGCACCAAATTCAAAAAGACAATCATAGTATACATAAACGTAGGCTAGTTTCCTGCAAGACAGAAGCGGTGAACAGTTTTCAATGATGCCGGCAAGACATCATGATGTTCCAAAAATATCAAATCCGTATCGCTGATCAGTATTCTTAATCCATAATAATTGTTGTAAAGTCGTCACTTAGAGAATGATGTATCTCAGTCACGCTTTGATTGTGACTGTTCATATGAGCACCATGAGGATCTGGAAGTACATGGATTCATACGGCCCCTAGCCCCTTGTCATTGCATATTTCTACAGATTTGACAGGTGATAAGCCCTGGAAGATGGGAATGTTCTAATTACCGTTACCGTTTGTGAAACATTTTGATTTCAGCCTTAGGTCGGGGTATCATCCGAACTGATGAAATGTTAGACATATTTTTAGAGCTATCTGTTTTTTAGCAATATGTCCAGAGGAGTAGTTTTGCAAATTGATGGTATTATGAAAAGGGATGTGTTTTTTTTATGCAAGAAAAGTGTGAAATTGGTCGGTTGCAAGTAAATTTGCCCCATTCGGAGGTTTCCATAAATACTGTCAAGGCATTGATCTGTGCTTGATATGAGTCGATATGGCCGCAGGACGAGACCATGACCTTTGTAGCTTACTGATTGTTTTTTTAAGCTTTATGAGCACAAAAGAGAACTTACAAATACTCATTATAGACTGCATCTCGGAGTATGTGTACCTTGCCGAGAAAAAATAAATGTAGCGAAGCGGGTAGAAAAAATACTCATCTCCCTAGGGGTGAGGTATATATATTGCACATCCATCTAGGACACGATCTGTTGAACCACATGTGACTGTTCAATAATGTAATGAACAATGTATATCCAGTCAAGGGCACAGATGGCTCACCTGGCATCACAGATCCTCCTCACTGTCTACTTTAAACTAGATGTATGGGTGAGGCGGCACTGTTTCGTACTACAAGGGCTTTTCTTTGCCTGTGTGATCTGGGAATATGTCCCCCTCCACACCCGGATGATCATCATAATCATACCCTATATCTTACATCGATGAATATTAATTGCAGCATGTTTCCAAGTTGAAAGTAACTTGACGCTGTTGGGGAACGAAGGTTTGCCGTCTGTACAAATCATTGTGATTGTAGTTTTGTGACTTGTAAACATGATGGACAATGTAGCGTTTGGTCGGCGTCGGGCTTAACAGGTATTTGTTGCATTCGATAAATACTCCCTGTTTGGGCCGTTTTTTTTTACTATCTGGCGGTCACACAGTTAAACATTTTCCAACAGATGACTTGATAGGGCTATGACTTCATCGCTCTGAACTGTTTTATCTAATACTGCTCAAGCCGGTGCTAGGGCCGTCTGGTCATGCCATTCAATATGTCCACATGAACAGCTACAATAACAGCGTGGCTAGGATAAAATCATCACAGCGATCACTTTTGGCTCTTGTGATGTTTTCAGAAATATACAGTCATTATATTCGATGGGGAGATATGACACCTTCCCAGTACGCCAGCTTCGTTTTCCACTACCCTTTTCATGTTGCGTTTTCCACTACCCTTTTAAAGAAATTTGAAAATCTTGTTCAAAACAGAATACCCTTGCTGGCGCAGAAATATGTTTGTATGACGGCATATAGCCACATATGCGACAATGACAATTTTGAAGTCTACACTTTCTACAAGATTTACTTTCACTCGTGGTACATCGATGGCTGAACGATTTTCAGCTACATTATACAGATAATTGATGTAATACCATTAGTTGACCGATACAGCTAACTTCTGACTATGCTTGTTAAACCTTGCTGTCAGTCGATCACCTGATACATATAATACCGGGAATCTATTATTAAGATTTTGGCTAGTTTTCCTTGAATATATGTTTCTACTTATAATGAAATGTCCTTTTTAAAGAATCTACCCTAGGATTGTTTCTAGCGCACTGGTATGTCTAAAACATCCCTTATGCATACCGCTGTATAGTATTGTACTGGTACGATATTTGAAAGGTTTAATTAAGCAGAAATACGTCTCAAATCCATGTGAAAGTGTTTTTTTAACTTCTTTCTTCACAGTTTCTACTTGTTTCGCCCTTGCCTTTTTGTCGTAATTTCAATATATATAAATTACGAGAAAACGTCATCCGGTCGTGGATTCAGGCGCTGATGTATTCATTTAGAAACTGTGTATAGTTATTATAGATTATGAATTAATCGGAATGTACCTCATCAGTTCCATTAAATATTATGTTCGATACGATTAAGAACTTGCAGCCAGACTATATCGATATATACATATCTATATATACATACGCTTTCGACTGAACTCTTGCCACTTTGTCGAGAGAAAAATTTCGCTTTCAGTTATGTTGAAGGGACCACTGACAAGTGTGAAATGGAGCTGTGAAATGGATTCACAGAATTCCGTTTCACATTCATTGAATTTTACAGCCACACTGACGGACAGAGACACAGCAAATTTTCCCGAGACTTAGGACTGCTTATTATAATTCTTATAATATCGACTGGGTCGCTATTCGAGCAGATGTCATCCTTTCTTTGGCTTCGACCCGATGAGAATAGAGGGAGAATTAAGCGAATTTGGGGACAATCTGTTGCAGAAGTGTTTTCTGTCGATACCACCATTGTTCTTGCCTCCTGGAACTGTTGAACGAGGTCATATTATGGCGTGACGTCAAAAGGGGCAAATATGGGCGAAATTTATTGATTTTTTTATCCACTTTGTTTGGGTCATTAAAACGCCAAAAAGTACAGATTCATGGCTGAATACTGCATATTTGTTTTCTATGTATAAGATATGTCTCTCGTGTCATATTCCTTTCCATAATAATTCTGCAATTAAAAACTTAAATTATGAGACGCGACTCTTTAATCGTTTCTGGTCAAATGTGCACTAAAGTTTTCATTCATTCGAAACTTCTGTAGTAAAAAGTGTTTGTGAGCACCTATACAAACACTATTCTGTTTGCTGTTTGTACGAGTATCGCTATTAGCGAATGCATTTTATTAAGTTAATACTGAATGATAACGGAAGTCTAAAATAGCATATTTTCGTTTCCTTAAGTGGCATTTAGAAGTTGGGAAGTAGATAAATAAACAAATTGCTTATGGATAACAACAGTCCTGAATAAACTACAATTTGTTTATTTATTTAGCATATTTTCGTCAATTGCAAAATAGGCGGTAAATCAAATACATCGAGGCTATGACGTGAACAAGAGGAATCAAGGAGAGCTGCCAATCAATATCGCGGCATACTAACCAGCGATCTCAAGTTTATTGTTTCAGTGCTAGGAATTCGAATCATCCATCTTAAACTTCTGAGCTGAAAGTCTCGCCATCATGCAACATGACAATGACTTACCCTGGTTGTTCAACATGATGCTTTCTCTGCGCTTGGTGAATTTATTCAATCCGTTGAAAATATTAAGTGGCCTACTACTAAAAAAAATTTGCGTGTATAAAATCGTTAATTTACTAGATATCAGAACTAGTGTTTGTTTGCGGATAAACGAGAATCTCACGGTTTATTCCCTATACAGCCGAATGAGATAGTTGCGTGTTCACAATGTTCTCATATGCTACACGTATAGTGTTTGGACTAGTCCTACTGAATACACGGTCTACGCCTCATCCTTCTCGCGATCACCCGACTTTCTGTATTTAGTTCCTAAACTTTAAAACAAACTGACCGATTTCTCCCAAATTTGGTCATATATAACTATAGGGTCACGCAGATAACGCGTACCAAAATTGATGTCAAAAAGGTCAAGGTCACTTAAAAATTAGGAAATCATTGAAAATCTAAGTTTGTGAGTGACTAATATTGCTTGAGTGATTGATAAGATATCACGTTTGAAATAACATTATAAATCTGTCCATCATATTAGTTGTTTCATGTGATGAACACTTTTCAGTGCTGCTGGTAAGACGTCATGATGCTCGTATAATCAAATTCGTATCATTGACCAGTTATAGTTTTGTCAAATCATATTAAGGATGTCCGCTGGTGGTAAATCAAAGTAATTAACTTTTTGAATAATGTGTGTTGTTGCATTCATAATTGTGTAATATGAGGAAACACAAAGAAAAAAATATAGGTTGGTGTGCATTTTTTAGCTGTAGGCAACGTTAAGTGGACTGACCCATGCTCAATTTGATAACCTAGAAAGCATAGGGAATATCCCTATTTTTGAAGCATATTGATGAAAAATTCATATAAATAGTATTTAACTTTTTCTATATTCTAACTGTTTGCAGATAATCACAATGTCTATCAAAATTTAGCAAATTGGATGGATGTTGGTGTGCAAAATTCTCGGCTAGAAGGCTTTTAAAGGAAATCCCCATCTCTTAACCTAGGGAAGGGAGATAACCCAATAGAAAAACCGGCGAAACGGCTGCCAAAGTCAAAAACCACCAGCGGACATCCTTAAGTTCAAGGATTTCTAAGTTATTATTTCGCTTGTCGTCTACTCATGCATCAAGGTTGAAGCGACTTAACCAATCCCGTCCTAGAAATGATCCCATTTCAATGCCTGTTGTCTGGAGACATATGTGACCCCGATAAATGTCTAGGGCAACATTTCGCATATTTTCTCACGTCGTGACCCCATTAGTATGTCTATATATTTGAAATAAATACATTGTGCATTCATTTACATATATTTGCATAGTTTTACAAATTACAAAGTTTCTGTTTAACGCTTTTTTTATAACCATTAACACACGTGCTTATTCGGCAACAGAAAGAGAATTTCTTACTATTATATACATTTCATTATATTATTGCCATTTAGAAAGTTGACTGACGCTATTAGGTTAACATTTTCTTAGTAAACCACATATAGCAGTGCTGTAGAATGATGCTATGGGGTTGGTTCTCGTTTTCCCGCAGGGTCCCGGGTTCGATTCCCACATGGGATCATCCCCTTAGCAGTATCAGTTGCTTTCCACCCATAGTAATGGTCTCTGTCCAGTTTCCTTTTTTGGGAGCCCGCCTCTTTTAACTGTAAGACAACTCCTCTTCCTTCTAAATTTCACAATTTTTTCGGGTGCAAAACTCAGGACTGCTTCCTGGTGAAAATAGGCAGAATTTGACACATTTTCATACATTTTATGGAGTTTCCCCAACATTTTATTTGCCCTTAATAAGATTTAAGACAGGAATATATTTAAGCAGACAATAGACCGTCTGTGTGGAACGTATCTGGAAATTGGGTTTACTGTCTCAGTTACTGGTCACAGGAAACACTCTTTTTCGCCACTCAGACAAATTTACCAAGTCTGATGGCAAGATAATTAAACGTCACATGTTATGTGATCAGCATAATTGCAGAACAAAGAACATCCTTGTTACAAAATATGATTTTACTGAAACATTTATATTTTTTCAGCTCTTGCCATAAAGGCGAGTTATCGTAAATTAATTCGTGTTCCGGTGATTTGTCAAACGGATAGATAGTGTTATCGTTAACAATCAATCAATTCTCTTTACTGTATATGCACAAATCGAAGAGTAACGGACACAGTTCTCACAGTATTATAATAGTCCAGTACTTCCATTCAGAATACGTACCGGTATTTAACACTGTCGATAAAGCTAATTGCATTGTTTTGTGTTTTTTTGTCAGTTTTTCATGTCTCAAAGCAACAGCTTCATATAATTAGTAAACGTCGCTGTTTATCCGTGGTGTAGGGTTACAGCTTCTGTTGAAATGTCCTAAAACTTCGCCATGATGATATTGGTGTCAAGTACGAAAAGTTCGAAAAGGGCATCCGGTGCCCAATAGGGGGTCAAATTGCTTCATCAAGATGCATGGTGTTGGGCAAGTGACTATAAGAACCAAATGAAATGAATAAAAATGGTATACAATTCCCACTGGAGGCCGGTAATATGAAATCTACATTTATGTCCTATCAGCTGTGATTCATTCCCTATTGCGTATATCTCGGTCTTGAAATCGTTCAAACAAACATCGCCTGGAGCGATTGATTTCACATTGCTTGATTTTCATCGTAGATTTAACGTTAATGTATATATTGTGCGTTTTATTGGGAGTTTTAATGGTTTCATATATATCAGAATATACAGTAGATTTGAGCTGCGAAAAGACTAGACGTCTATTTTCTTGCCGGATTAGAGCATGCCGATGAAACATCCGCTAAGTAATAACCTCTGTAGCAGCTATTATTCTGCCGGGCAGACTGTAAATTGGTTCAGATCGGAGTCATAAGATATAGCATCTATGTGGCAGATCTGACATACACAAGGTTCCTGTGGTCCACTAAATCTTCCCTTGACAAGAGGTTCATACTTTATGTAAGAATCACGAGACAATGCATACAATAGCCAAGTCTGGGGATACAATAGCCAAGTCCGGGGACAACAGTGTGTCTAGACATGTGCCTTTTCAACGACACAAAGACCGAGACAATAGTTCCTACATGAAGTATCGACCTGACAAGAAGGAAAAAATATATAAAAACTGAAAATAAAAAAATAAAAAAATGAAAACAACCAATAGAAACCCTTTCTCGCCGCAACACCAAAGCCAAGCAAGCATATATTAGAAGTTTGACTGAACGCAAACTTTAGTTTGTAGTTTCTCGTGAGGAGGAAGCGCTCAGCAGTTTTCAGTGATGTCAACATCTTTCGTCAAGTTCTATAACTGACTATATTATGTTTTGAAATGAAGTTCCAAGTCATTCTCCAGAATTTAGTATCCCAGTCGATATTGATTGTGACTGTTTAATTGAAGACGATGTGATCTTATTACTAGCTCCTGATATGAACATTGTTACACTAGAGTACTCTTATTACGTGTAATACTTCTTCTCACGGAATATTAACCTGAACGATTGGAATGTATATCACGTGTGAAACGCATGCTAGCATTTGTTTATGAAAAGACTTCAACCACCACTGCACTTATTTGTATACAAGTATCGTTCTGACAATGTACACTGTCTCTATATCCATGGGATAATATTTACGTTGATGGACACAAAATTCTTCTCCCATCAGATATTTGTATAAATCAATAAAACTGTGTGTATTTTTATGATTTAGGCGGAACTTGACCAGCTGGGAGAGGTTCCACGTGGGTATCCGGAAGTATGCTCTCTACGACCCGGATGAAGGGACGGTCGATGATTTGCTCCACGACCTTGTCCATAGAAAAATCCTTGATGTCGGTAAGGAAACATTTACTTTACCTATAACAAGTATATCAAATAAGGTCCAAATATTTGAAATAAAATATGGGTTTCTATAAAAAGAGTACAGCAAATGACACAGCGCCATAGTTGATACATTTCCCACGCGGATGTATCTTGTTCTGTCTTCGGTAATACGTGATTAGTATAGTCCTTCAATATGGCAGTTCTGGGAAAATTATTCAAACCCTCCTTTTGAAAGAAGCTTCTTTTAACCTAAATATATACTTTTACAGAGTCCCGATCAATGCCTGGCTTCAATGTATCAAGGAGACGCAAACGAAATTGCAATGTTAACTTATGGCGAAATTGAAACATCAATCACCGTATACTCATAAAGTGGCATTTTGCTATTTTGCTATTTTGCTGAAGATTAAGGAAGTCAATTTCCCCGATCGTATTGATTCGGGGAAAGCTGGACAATTTGCGATCAGAATCTGGTCGTATTGGCAATCTCGGTCGCTGTTTATATTGAGCCTATAGATCGTATGAAACGGGCATATGTGTATCAGAGGAACAATGCAAATCTGTCAGGGTTTATATTAATGAGGCTGCATTTGGATGGATATATATGGATTTGTAAAATCTCGTGAGTCTTCCCACCATCTCTGGATCTTACGAAAACAATGTAACCTCATCTTTGGACTTCTATCTCTGTTGAAAATGAAGAGAGCTTATTCTGTCGCCGACTTATTGACAAGAGAGACGATTGGCATTGCTAACTTTAGCTCAGTCTGAATAATACATTCCAGAAGTGAGTACGTCTCCGAAGATTCTGTATTTAGTGACGTACATTTGCCAGATTCTGTAAGCAAATGTGGCGATTTAAATCCGCATCACAAAGCGTTAGGGGTCACGTCCAATCGATCGAGAGGGTTTCTCGATAAACGAGTAAAACCGATAAATATCTCGTCTCGAAGGGTCCCGGTTTATCTCTATCGATTGTCGTCCCGGTTTGCTCCCGGTTTTCCCTTGAAGTAAAAGCCCATCTCGAACCCCCTCGAAATAAATCGACTTGCTTCGAAAATGGCATCGAGATGCCTTCAAATGAAGGTTTGAGCCATTCGGAAGGCGTATGCTGGCTCTATATTTACTTCTCTGTAGCACCGAAACTAATCTCGGCGAGCACATAATCATTAAGCCATGGATAATGAAGTAAAGTAAACATGATTCTTTAACATTATTTTGTTATTCCGTCTAGAGATCTGTAGTCGCATACTTGCTCTGACAGCGCAATTTTGACGCATGGAAAGGAATAAAACATCACAAATTGAATTACATAATTTGGCTCAATATTATTCAGTGTAAATTATTTCGAACCTGTTTTAGAATTCAAATCACTTTATGGGATATGCCCAGGTTCTGCGAATTGAAATAAATTCTACAAGCCTGGAATAAAATTCCATATGTTTTTTTTCTGAAGGTATATCAGAACGGGAGATTTTCGTTGATATTACTTATTTGATAGGATCGTGACTTGAAAAATTATTGTACCTAGTTTCTTCAATTATTTCCCCAGTTTTCAGAAATACAGCAGCTTTAAAGACCACAGGAGCGGCTGTTAATGCATTGGACATCGGATAATATTAACAAACCCGCGATCGAAGTGTTTGAGCATTCCATATAAGCTTTTCACACTGACAACACGTGATATTGTTGTTGTAAAATGTACATGCACGCTGATTTAAAGACTAATTGGGCGCTAATTACTTTCAGTAATCAGTTAATTTGCTAGACACATGAAACTAGCAATAAATAATAGAACGGAAATATCTTATTAATCCCCACCAAAAGCATTTTTCTTAGTTTTTCTTTCAAAGTAATTAACTCCTCTCTATATTATCGTTGTTGTTACAAGCCGACGGTTTCCGCGGACCGACTGTGGTGTGAATTATCAACACCTCTAGTTCTGATTGTCATTATTGTCATTATTAACCTCTACCAGGCAAGCTTATATCAGAAATAAACTTTGTTGATATAACTGTACAACCTCCTTACTCGAACTATATCTCAAGACAGTAATTCTCAGTAAAGTGGAATCTGCCATGAATAATACAAAATTATGCAACGAATTACACACCGAGGCTAAAACACCGGTCACACTTCATTTTTCAGTTGAAACGATCTATGTTTCGTTTGAAAATAATATTATGGAACAATAATTATCGCATGCTTCACTATCATTAGTATTCAGATTATATCCAGTTCATGTGTCATTTATCCCGCGTCGGATAATAATCAGATATACAATCAATGTGTGAGAAAATCATTCAATTTTATATTCTTCATTTATATAGATAAATGAAACGTTTTCTTTCAATTGGGTTCAGGAAACATCATATAATGGATATATCGATTAAACATTTAGTAGCAGAAAAAAACCATTCAGTTGTCGGGATTGTATTTTAGGCTGCGATATGCTTATACGACGATCGCCCCCCAAACTATGATACCCGCACAACAATCTGATTGCCTGAGAAGCTAAGAAACGACCAATTTAAGTACAACAAACGCGTACATATACAAACCGGGACCCCCTTCGAGATTACCGATCAATTTCGTGTCCATCTCGAAAACCGGGATGTTTCGATCGAGATAGAACCGGGAGCAAACCGGGAGACGTCGCCAGGGGTCCCGGTTCTGCCCTCCCGGTTTCAGCCGAGAAATTTCTCGTTCCATCTCGAAGGCATCGAGAAAGTGCCTCGATTAATTGGACGTGACCCCTTATTGAAGAGACTGGTATTGTGGAGCTATTTTATCAAGCGCCCTTGCCCCAGGTTTCTCAATTAAATTTGGTGACAAATATCACAAATACTGGGGATTGGGACAATATACATGATCTCCATGATGAGCATACGAACAGTGGCAACCAAAATTGACTGGGATATTCTAGAAAACGGCATGATGAAAATTAATTTAGAATATAAAAATACTGGTCAATGAGAGGGAAATTTAGATTATAAAAATACTGGTCAATTATTGGGAAATTTAGATTATAAAAATACTGGTCAGTAATAATACTGGTAATGACGCTAGGCGGGTCATTATGTCTTATCGGCATCAATATAAACTGTTGACCGCCTTTTTAACCTGCAGCAAACTAGCTTCTCTTCATATAAACATTTTGACTTCATGCTCGCTTCGATTTGGTGGTGCTGATACCAGTAATACATCGGACATTTGGTGGTGCTGATACCAGTAATACATCGGACATTTGGTGGTGCTGATACCAGTAATACATCGGACATTTGGTGGTGCTGATACCAGTAATACATCGGACATTTGGTGGTGCTGATACCAGTAATACATCGGACATTTGGTGGTGCTGATACCAGTAATACATCGGACATTTGGTGGTGCTGATACCAGTAATACATCGGACATTTGGTGGTGCTCATACCAGTAATACATCGGACATTTGGTGGTGCTCATACCAGTAATACATCGGACATTTGGTGGTGCTGATACCAGTAATACATCGGACATTTGGTGGTGCTGATACCAGTAATACATCGGACATTTGGTGGTGCTGATACATCGGACATTTGGTGGTGCTGATACCAGTAATACATCGGACATTTGGTGGTGCTGATACCAGTAATACATCGGACATTTGGTGGTGCTGATACCAGTAATACATCGGACATTTGGTGGTGCTGATACCAGTAATACATCAGACATTTGGTGGTGCTGATACCAGTAATACATCAGACATTTGGGGGTGCTGATACCAGTAATACATCAGACATTTGGGGGTGCTGATACCAGTAATACATCAGACATTTGGTGGTGCTGATACCAGTAATACATCGGACATTTGGGGGTGCTGATACCAGTAATACATCGGACATTTGGTGGTGCTGATACCAGTAATACATCGGACATTTGGGGGTGCTGATACCAGTAATACATCGGACATTTGGGGGTGCTGATACCAGTAATACATCGGACATTTGGTGGTGCTGATACCAGTAATACATCGGACATTTGGGGGTGCTGATACCAGTAATACATCGGACATTTGGTGGTGCTGATACCAGTAATACATCAGACATTTGGGGGTGCTGATACCAGTAATACATCGGACATTTGGTGGTGCTGATACCAGTAATACATCGGACATTTGGGGGTGCTGATACCAGTAATACATCGGACATCCAATAGCCAGTCATCACCTATAAAGGAAGGAGAGCTCAAATGAGGCATAGTGTTCATAAAAAGTTGGAAGTCTCGGATCTGTTCTTGGGCATAGAATTTAACGACTGGGACTTCGTGCTGTCTCACTATAACAACATTAAGAAATACATTTGCATACAGTGTTAAAAATACTGGGGCAGTCAGCAGAATGAATTACATATATATCGTGCATCAAATGTGTTGATCATCTAGAATCGCCATGACGTACTAACATGCCAGCAGCTGATTGATTTGAGAATCGTAATGCAGCTGCGGCATTTGGTTAAGGTCAACCCAGAAAACTCGAGCATAGGACAGCAATCAATGTCTTTAAGAACAAACCAGTCTTCAATCTCGGTAAACCTTTCCAAAATATACGGTGTAGAAATCAGAAATCCAAGCCTTCTTATACCAATACAGGAATTAAAGGCGGTATTTAGGTAATGTCGTCTGGATAACCAGAGCAGAACATTGATCATTTGGGGGTCAATCTATTGTGATCATGGCATATATATAAATTATAATATAGTGATTTATCATACATTTTCACTGGAAAAGAAGCCAGGAATAGCGATAAATTTTACGCGAGAATTGACGGTAGGCCAACGAACTTGCACCTTCATCAACACAAGTGTTGACCAACTGTGCCGATGTAGCAATGCCACATATTAGACAGGTTCAGCATTCAACGTTAATTATTGACATGCAACAAATATGATTTGGGAACACAAACAGAATTTTAGCTGTATTAAACTAATTTGGGTACAGAACTTATCGAAAATATTTGAAAGATGGGTCTCGAATGCCTTTTGGATCCAAAACTCATAGGTAGATTCTACACTCTCCGAGTACGCGCGAAGAGCCAGTTCCATGTAAATCTTCACCCTAAGTCTCAGTGAACATGACGCTGCGCGTAAACGATGGCAGTTTTCCTTTTCAGAGGTATTCTAATATATTAATTATTAAAGTGAATCCACCACTATTACTTATATGGTCCAATGTGGGAGTTTTTAGTATTCCAGGCACTTTCGTGTATTTTGCGTGACCGAAGTAATATTATCGTCAGAGCGTACATTCATCGATACTTTTCCATGAAGAATTTGCGATAGGGACCGGACACTTGTAGGCACGGACATTCTTGGCCTCCACACCGGTACCCCCAGTCAGTGCAGGACCTTTGTTTGACGCATTCAGTACTTTAAATTTAGTAATCACCCCCAGTTTCACTCAAGAGAGATAGGACCTATATTTTCAAGGAGAAAAAGAGATGTTGCTTACATCAACTGCCCATCAGCACTCTCCTATCCAAACAAGAATCTCCGTGCGATTATCAATAAGTTTAGGATGTGCGCCATGCAGTCACGCCTCGATTGTGGCGGCTTTGGGTGAACGCAATCACATTTGGGGGCATTGTGTAGTGTTTTCCCATTTCATTGTATAACTGGCATGCATACCGGATCCTGAAAACACTGCGTGTTATAATTTATTAAACTTTTAAACTTCACCAAGTCTTGAGTATTTATCAAGAACATAATATTTTGAAATCTTTCCATTGTTATAACGTTATCGTTTGTTTTCTTTGTTTTTAACAGAGGAGAAAAGTGGCGGCACGCAGCTGAAATTGAGAGTTACATTTTCCAATGAGGGACAGGCTTTGTTTAAACCACAAAGGTTAGATTGTGTTTGGTCTCCTTCACGCATGTGGTATTTTGTACTGAAACTTAAACATGAACTTCAATTATTTAAAAAGTGCTTATATGTATACTTGATATATTAGATAATGGGTAGTGAAAAATTAACTTTCCATGCCACATGTGAAATGTGAAAAGGGATCATCATTCGGTCTCGTGAACAATTAACCTGGTAAACTTTTTAACTTCTTCTGACCGCTTTATTCATTTGGGAACTCTTAACCTCGTGAACTTTTAACTCCCCTTAGTCCTTTGTCATCTGAACCATTCTTTGCCCCTCTCTTCTCGAGAACTTTTGTCCTCTTGAATGTTTAATATTGTGTAAAAATTAAAATACATGCTCTTTTATGGTGTTCAGATTACCCATTTCCATTGAGTTTAATACCGATCTTTATAGGAGGATATATGTTCACATTCAATCTCGCTCCGCTGATTTTTAATAAAGTATAATTCTAAATTCCTTTATTGTTACTCTAAATACATCTCTCTTTATTCTTCCAAAGATTCGGATATTTGTATTGTTCACTGAATTTTTAACATCCACTGAAATGTGGTGGTCATGGTTCCTGCTCCTGTGATTTAATGGACGGATATTCTTGAATGGACGACGGCTGAATTATGAATGACGGACCAGACGCTTGTAATTTGAATGATTCTATTGAACACCTATCCTCTTTGGTCCCTAGCCAGGCAGCTGTTCCTATGTCCGCGTGCGCTCGATGTAGGTCATCCTGCTGCTGATCACTTTCCCCGTATATCAATGTCAACACCAGTAGTAATGAGCGAGCTGTGGAAGAAATTGAGGAATTAAACTCGTCAAAATAGAGCTCCCATGGTTGGTTATTATTTGTAAAGAATAGTTGGCCATATTTACACACGTTTGGTCCCTAGCCAGGCAGCTGTTCCTATGTCCGCGTGCGCTCGATGTAGGTCATCCTGCTGCTGATCACTTTCCCCGTATATCAATGTCAAAACCAGTAGTAATGAGCGAGCTGTGGAAGAAATTGAGGAATTAAACTCGTCAAAATAGAGCTCCCATGGTTGGTTATTATTTGTAAAGAATAGTTGGCCATATTTACACACGTCACGCTTAGAACTATGAAAACTCTCATCAAACTTATAGTGTGCCAGTATCGATGGGATCGCTCGCAGTCTTGGAGAAAGCTTCGAATGTATCACATCATCCCCAATATAGCATCATCATGTCGGTAGAAGACTACGCTAGCGATGCTCATAAGTAGATCAAAATCAATGTAGACTAGGATCTCAGACGGTCCTTGGTTGGAAGCATAGGATGAAACTCTTGCTTATGCACTATACTAACTTGTTTCAGCATAGTTCCATGAAGTGTAAACATTTTCTGAGAGATCAAGCAGGGGAATGTGTTGGTGCTTCGCTTCTATAATACAGACTGATTCTAAGATCATTTGACTATGAGTTTCATGCTCCCTCTGTACAATCACTCCTCCCTTACTTTCACCATTCAATCATTCCTTCCTCTCCCCATTTAAACATTCCACCCTTCTGCCATCCAGTCATTTCTCTCTCCCTCTCTTCATCCAAGCAGTCCTTCCTCTCTTCCCCATATACGACTCTTTGGTGTTTTGATATAGGATACATACACACAATTTACATCCATTCCATGCCTTCCTATTGCAGATTTGGTCGGGAATACGAAACGCCTCCAAACCATTTCTATTTTGTGGATTTTGAACGTCATAATGCCGAAATAGCCGCTTTCCATCTGGACAGGTGAGGATAAATATCCCTTCAAAATTTTCACGTCTATATTCTATTTATCTATTAAATGCATTTCACAAATCTCTCAAAGAAATCCAATCTGTTGACTGTTCACATGCAGGTAATATCAGGAAATATTCCTGTGTCTTTTCCATGCACTAAGCCAATTCAATATATTGTTTCGTGCAAACAAGTCAACGAGCTTCAGTGGAGATCAACAAGGCTGGGGCATCAAATATCGTCGTTCCGAGATTCTGTATAGCTTGCCTTCCAGAACCAGTATTTGATAGACAGGTGGGTTTTCCAGCTGATGGCAAAGGGAAGCAAATGTCGTAGCCCATGCAACACCAGTGCCCTCTATCTCATTGAAATAAAATAGCAGTATATTATTATTCATCGATGGAAGTATTGTAAGTCAGTGAGATTGAGGGCACTGGTATTCCATGAGTAAAAGATCTGCTCCCCTAGACTGTAGAACTAAAAACCTTGCTGGTTTATGACATGATTTCCGTTTTGTTGCAGAGTGTTGGGATTCCATCGAGTGCCACCGACAGCAGGTCGACTGGTGAACATCACCTATGATCTCCGCAGATTAGCGGATCATAAACTGGCCAAAACTTTCTTTGTTTCACCGGGTAAGTCCAACACGTATTATATTTCCGCCACTTCCCAGTATTTGCACCAATAAAAAGCCCTAGCTACATGAGCTGCGGAAATGAGATGAAGAGGAAATGTGGAATAGGGGAAGGAAGTTTTGTTAATCCCATGTTTCGTCTCAGTTATTACAACACATATAAGGGAAGTGGGAAGAGGTGCCGACATACTGACTGTGTCACATGACTTCACAGAATAGTGTTCTGGTTAACCTATTCTAAAGCACATACCAAGAATTAGACCAGTCATTATTAATATTTCGTTTTTGAAACAAAACAGGCCGGTAGGCCAGTCGCATTTGCAGCTAAGTATGCCCTTCGAAAGTTCCCATTGCCTAGTTGCATGTTTTCGTGACGCCATTTGAAATATATAGAACGTTTCGCAATATTAGGAATTTGCACATTCAGCTTTACAATACCATTCCCATCCACAATATTCCACGCATTACAATCATTTAATCTAAATTAGACATCGCGGTAGGGATTTTATTGTGGATTGCTGCGAGTGGGTCGGCTTCTCTGGCATACTGGTGGGCTTAGACCACTAAAAGATTTACATTGGCGGCACTTTTAACGTAATTGCATCTCGTCGATTCCCTAATTAAGTCTAGAGTTCCATATTTCGACAAGAAGTACTATAATTCAAGTGCTACAACCGGACAAACTTCTTGACGGGGGTCGCCCATCTATATTTTGAGTTCTGCGCGCGGTCGTACAAATTACGTCATAATTTTGGCTTTTTTCACGGCTTTCAGAAATCGGTGCATAGGCACACAAATAGTCTCTCTTAGCAACACAGTATTAGGCCTTGAGTTAAAATCAAACTCACAGCGAAACCAAACATATGGCATACTCCAATCACCTACCAATGGCCTTCAATTATTCGTAGCAACAGAGACTGGTAAAAATATTGAAAACAATTCACTGCTCTGGCAGAGGTTGCCTAAAGGGGTTAACGGATGGGGACTATTTTTTAGTGGTCTCAGCCTTGGTAACACATGTGGCGATTTACTTGGTGTCTTTGAAAATATTCTCCTGGTTTATATACATACAACTACTAGTCTTCCTTGTCTCGAAGCAACCAACACTACTGTTTGGGACCACTTGGCCCATGCGCTGGAAGAACATCATTACGCCAGCGCGCTCCTGCTGTTGTAAATTAATCCGCAAAACTAAGTGCACATATCTGACGCTGTCAGTAGAGCATAGAAAGAGAGGTTTGCTAAATAGAATTGCACAATATTTACTGTGAATTACGAATATATATATCAAATTCATGGAT
>JAVTVY010027506.1:0-106218 GCA_036873755.1 Hanleya hanleyi | reverse complement strand
TGGCAAGGACAAAAACAGAAAGATTCTGGTACAAAATGAAGGGGAACAAAAAGAACTTGCAAAGAGTTTACTGGTGGACTTGAAAGACTATGCATACCATATATTTTGTGCTACGTGGCAGCACCAGAGATTCACCGACATGAAGAACAGCCCCCCAGAAGACCATGTTGTGGCTGTTTTGGACTTCGCTGAAAACTATACTGTTAGCTACCAGGATTAGTGTCAGAGCGCCCATTGGTGTAAAATATGGTAACTATACATCCAGTCGTCTGTTACTATCAGAAGCATGATGGACAGCAATTTGTCACAAAAACACATGAGATGTCTCTAAACACGACAATCACATGGTACACACTGTTACAAACAAAAAGTGTTGAAGTTCTTCATGCTGAGGGTGTACCTGTAGCCAAAATGATCCAGTTCACAGATAGCTGTTCCTCACAGTACAAGTCGAAGGTGCCTTTCATGGATGTGAGTTTTGCTGAACAGGACTTGGGCATCAATTTTGAACGTAACTTCTTCGGCTCGGGCCACGGCAAGGGCCCTTCAGATGGATGCAGTGGCGTAGTTAAATCATCAGTCACACGAGCCGTATTAGGAAGAACGGCAGTTGTACGAGATGCACATGAATTTTTCAACTTCTGTCAAGATCAGTTGTGCAAAGATGGTACTACATTCAAGAGATCTTTCCACTTCATCTCTGCTGATGACATCAACCGGAACAGACCGGAGAGAACAGTTGCCTTGACAGTAAAAGGGACTAGAAAGTTTCATTCTTTACGTCCTGTTGTGCCTGGCACAGTCAAAGTTCGTGAGTTGGGCTGTTCATGCAACTACTGTGTAGACGGTCAGGGTCTACATTTTACCAGAGAAGATGTTGTAGATTCTTGGAAGCAAAAGAAAATTCCAATTCAATCTGAACAGATTGAACCCAGTATTGATGCACGTCCACAACAAGGCAGAAGGAAAAAGAACAGGCCGAAAATCACTAAACGTTGTGCAAACAAAGGGAAGAAGAAGGAGTCAAAGATTGCAGATAGTGGAAAGGGCAAGGGGAAGAGGAATGAGCCAGATATTACATACAGTGGACATATCAAGGGGAAGAAGAATGAGCTGAAGATTAGAGAGAGTGGAAAGGGCAAAATGAAGCAGAATAAACCAAAGATTACAGATATGGGAAAGAGGAAGGAGGCAAATCTAATGGATAGTGGTAGCTGCAGAGGACAGAAGAAAAAGCCTGAGGGGGCAGATAGTGGTAAAGACAGTGGGAAGAAGAATGAGCTAAAGCTTACAGATCAGGGTAGAGACAGATTAAAGAAGAATGGACCAGTGCATACAGATGGTGTTAGAAGAAAGAATAATGAAGCAAAGCTAATTTGTAGGGACAGAGGGAAGAAGAATGAAGCAGAACCAAAGAAAACTTGCACAACTCTGAAGTCACTTTATGTGAAGTCACCCCACAAAATTTGTCATGAAAATCAAAACCAGATAGAGCCTATTAATGATGAAACTGAAGCAAACCTGGACCAGAATTCCACAGAGGAAGGTCTTCATAACATGGCCTCATCACAACTGCTATAATTTTATGATTCTGTACAGCCACAAGATCCTTTTCTGAATGACAACCAGGATTACTTAAAAATTCTTCTCAAATTTCGGCACATTTGAAGAAGTACAGTACCTAGAGGATTTTACTATTTCCTGTGATGCCATGGAGAATACTGCCATTGTCCCAGAGGGTATTACTACTTCACCAGAGGATATTACTACTGCCGGTGATGCCCCGGAGAAAACTGCCATTGTCCCAGAGGATATTACTACTTCACCAGAGGATATTACTACTGCCTGTGATGCCATGGACGATACTGCCATTGTCCCAGAGGATAGTACTACTTCACCAAAGGATATTACTACTGCCGCTGATGCCCTGGAGAATACTGCCATTGTCCCAGAGGATATTACTTCTTCACCAGAGGATATTACTACTGCCTGTGATGCCATGGAGAATACTGTCATTGTCCCAGAGGATATTACTACTTCACCAGAGGATATTACTACTGCCTGTGATGCCATGGAGAATATTGCCATTGTCCCAGAGGATATTACTACTTCACCAGAGGATATTACTACTGCCGGTGATGCCCCGGAGAATACTGCCATTGTCCCAGAGGATATCACTACTTCACCAGAGGATATTACTACTGCCTGTTATGCCATGGAGAATACTGCCATTGTCCCAGAGGAAATTACTACTTCACCAGAGGATATTACTACTGCCTGTGATGCCCCGGAGAATACTGCCATTGTCCCAGAGGATATTACTACTTCACCAGAGGATATTACTACTGCCTGTGACGCCCCGGAGAATACTGCCATTGTCCCAGAGGATATTACTACTTCACCAGAGTATATTACTACTGCCTGTGATGCCATGGAGAATATTGCCATTGTCCCAGAGGATATTACTACTTAACCAGAGGATATTACTACTGCCTGTGATGCCCCGGAGAATACTGCCATTGTCCCAGAAGTATTACTTCAGAGGACACTGCTGCTGGAGAGGTTTACCTCACTCAGAGGTAAGCTAAATTTAGCGCTTCATGGTACATGCATTATATATGTTTTTCTTAGGAGGGGGGGGGAGAATAGTAAAGATGCAAACTGTATCATTTAGTTGTTCATGTGCGTTCATTTTAATGAAACATTGTGGCTTCAATGTACCAATCTAAATCAATTCTTCATGTATGCTGTTGGTAATTACTTGAAAATTGGGATTGGAAAGGACCAGTATCCAGTGGTAGTAAGTCATTGCTGTAGTTTGGGTATTCCTTCAACCAATTATATTTGCCCTGTTGTTTCTTGTTGGGCTGCAGTAAGTGTCAAAGAGTTGCCATTTTGGGTTTATTCACTTCTGGTTATCTTTTTTTCAGTTTGTTAATTTCAGTTGAATATCATGAATCTTGAACCATGCATGCCATGGCCTCTCAATGAGATGTTTACTGCAATCCCATAGTTTGTCTGTTATCATTCAGTTATGCATTTTCATACTAAGTTGTTCTCAGATATCATTTATATTCTTGTTAATTTGGAATCACCAAATTTCTCAACTGATTTGACATGTTTGAAGACAGTTTGAACAATCTTCTCGATATCTTTTATACATGTATGTAGAAAGATGTAGCAGTGTCAACAACATACTTTGTCGGAGCAGGTTTAATAATTTGCACTTGATGGAAACCTGAACATGATCTTGGCTACTCTGTCCACTTCTCTCTGTTTGGTAATGTAATGTAGTGAGCCAGGTGTCACCACTGTTCCTCAACCATGTCAACACCAAACTTGTTGTTTTGGCACATGTTTTAATAGTTAATTTAACTTTTTTCATTATAAATTGTGGAAACTCCAAACAGTATGCAACCTCTCCCTGAGGTTGGTGTTTGGGTCCAGTATTTTCGCCAGAGTGGTGGTGCGGACACATGGGTGCTAGACGACAACCAATATTTTCTGGAGAACAAGGACATTATCAAAAAGCTAGACTCGCCATTGTTGACAAGTCTTGGCTCGCGATACTTTTTCAAATTTGAACAATTTTGACAACATTATGATATACAGTGCAAAGATAAGAGGGTGGGTGCAGGTAGGATTTAACATTCACTCATATCATGGTGATGCCTACATGTATTTGTAACAGCGAAGTCTCATTGTCGCCTTTTTGTAGTGCTATCCCACTGAAGTATTATGCTATAGATAAGACTGTCACATTATCTTGACACTGGACAAAGTGCTTGATCTCTCCTTTTAATGTCGAATGCCAGGCATTGTGCAAGGCGAAGAAGTAACAAGTACAATTTTTCTGAATCTTTGGTAAGATCTGGCAAGGGATCGAATCCAGAATCTTCGGCTTCTGAGACATGCTTGTATCCATTAGGCCACCACATTGGGATTATAGCTAAGAGACCTGATGTTAGTGATTCATTGATCTAATTTATACAGATCACAGTGATAGGTTGATAAGACTGTCATTGGCAAGTAAGTATCCATGGTCCAGGTTGATTCTGAACTTGTCGATTTATGTGGCTTCCACCAGTTTTCTCTTTGGTGAATTGCGAGCTTGTGATCATCTCATTTATCTGGTTTCCTGTCTGATTCTTGAAGTGTTAAGGGAGGGCTGTATCAGTGCATGATGTAGTTTATTTCTGGCTGAAGACGATTATGATGGCTTTGTTGAATACTGAAATGAGCCGAGTAGAGTTGATTCTGTGATGAAAACTAAGTAGACTTCATGCTATGATGGAGGAGTTAGGAAGAGAGTGGAGTATGTTTGCATCATCAGGATGTAAAGTTGACATTCAATTGTATCGGTGTAAGTTGTTACTCCTGTCAGAGTGAAAGATTGGCTGATGAAGGACCATCAGGGGAGGATGTCTGATATTTGACAAAGTGAAAGGAAAGGGTTGACTTATGTGTATGTATAGAGGTAATGGTTATCTGGTATAGTGTATAAAATATGGAGATTCAGATACTGATTATCTGGGATATTGTATAAAATCAGAAGTTGATTAAGTAGAAGTCAGTAGCACTAGATTAGACCAGGTAGAAGGCATTGGCCACCACCTCCATGCTGTGACATGGCAGATCACTGGATGCTCAGTAGAATAGTTTAAGTGTCAGATTCGTGCAGATTCGAAACGGATGCAGCGCTGGACTTTAAATGCTCAGCCGATAAAATTTACATAATTTAATCTCGCCCATGATCCCACGCTGCTCTCCACTCTGGGGCTGAAATGTGTGGAGGCTGTGCAAAATTCTAGTTAAGTACCGGTAGGCAGTTAGACGAATACCACTGTTGCCCACTTAATCTGATCTGGTGTTACACACTTCAACTTAATGAACTGATAAAACGTTTAGGTACATGTGACAGCATACTGATAGCCATTTGATGTATTGAATAAAATGTAAAGTATAAAGGTGTATCATATAGAGTTGATAGTCACCAAATAGATTGTATAAAATGCGGCAGTATAGAGAGGAATATAGTCACCCGATATATTGTATATATGTGGAGGTATAGAGGTGATTATAGTCACCCGATATGTTGTATAAAATATGGAGGTATAGAGATAATTATAGTCACCCGATATGTTTTATAAAATATGGAGGTATAGAGATGATTATAGTCACCCGATATATTGGTTTCCTTAAGTGGCATTTAGAAGTTGGGAAGTAGATAAATAAACAAATTGCTTATGGATAACAACTTCTAGTTTATTCAGGACGACTTGAGAACGATACTAGTACCTGTATCGAAACGTCGTCCTGAATAAACTAGAAATTGTTATCCATAAGCAATTTGTTTATTTACCCGATATATTGTATAAAATATGGAGGTATAGAGAGGATTAGTCACCCGATATATTGTATAAAATATGGAGGTATAGAGATGATTATAGTCACTCGATATGTTGTGTAAAATATGGAGGTATAGAGATGATTATAGTCACCCCGATATGTTGCATAAAATATGGAGGTATAGAGATGATTATAGTCACCCGATATATTGTATAAAATATGAAGGTATAGAGATGATTATAGTCACCCGATATATTACATAAAATATGAAGGTATAGAGATGATTATAGTCACCCGATATATTGTATAAAATATGGAGGTATAGGTGATTATAGTCACCCGATATGTTGTATAGAATATGGAGGTATAGAGAGGATTATAGCTACCCGATATCTTGTATAAAATATGGAGGTATAGAGATGATTATAGTCACCCGATATGTTGTATAAAATATGGAGGTATAGAGATGATTATAGTCACCCGATATGTTGTATAAAATATGGAGGTATAGAGATGATTATAGTCACCCGATATGTTGTATAAAATTTGAAGGTATAGAGAAGATTATAGTCACCCGATATATTGTATAAAATATGGAGGTCTAGAGATTTATATAGCCGCCCGATATATTGTATAAATGTGGAGGTATAGAGATGATTATAGTCACCCGATATGTAGTATAAAATATGAAGGTATAGAGATGATTATAGTCACCCGATATGTTGTATAAAATATGGAGGTATAGAGATGATTATAGTCACCCGATATGTTGTATAAAATATGGAGGTATAGAGATGATTATAGTCACCCGATATGTTGTATAAAATTTGAAGGTATAGAGAAGATTATAGTCACCCGATATATTGTATAAAATATGGAGGTCTAGAGATTTATATAGCCACCCGATATATTGTATAAATGTGGAGGTATAGAGATGATATTGTATAAAACGTGGCGGTATAGAGATGATTTAAGTCACCTGATGTATGAAATGTGGAGGTATACAAGTAATCATCATTTGGCGATATCATGTGGTATTTTGGTATAGTGTATAAAAAGTGTTGGTATAAGCTAGCATGGCTAAGAGATAAGTTGTCTGGTATGTGTGTACATGTATGTGGATGAGGTCCGTTATGGAGAGAAGTATTTTTGTTGTACATACTTTTGAGAAAAAATGGTTGGTATGTTAAGACATTTGATGGATTGTTAGTGTTTTTGAATAGAGTTTGATATTGATAATCGCTATATTGCACAGTATTAACATCCTCTTTCTGCCTCTCTTTGGCTGAGGAATATCCCTCTAGAACATCAAGTTGGAAGTATTAGCCTATATGTAGCCAGAGGGGGTGTCAGTCATTTCTACACAGAAGTTTCAAATTTCAGCTCCCTACAATGTACATGTAACTTTTAGCAAATTCAACATGTACTCTGTCTTCTGGATAATATTTTGGAAATTTGGAACACTGATTGCAATTTCTGGCTAACACCGAATGATTGAAATTGAATTATTAGAAAATTAGTTGTAGCATGAATGGCTGTGACCAAAAACTGTTTATCCAAGTGACTGAATGGCAAGAGTTTATCAGACACATTTTTTATAAAAGTGGTTATTGAAATGTTTATCCCAATCTAACAAGAATGGCTATGACCGAGTGTAAAGATCACGATTTTTGTTTTGCTTCTCTTGCCTCGTTACTTAATAAATAGATCATTACATTAAAAGTCCAATATGGATTTTTCTTCCACTTAACCAAGTTGTTGAAAATTGCTAACATTGTATAATCTCGTATCCTAACAACATTCTAAAGTATGTGAATAGCTGAGATTGAATTACAAGCGTCTAGTCCGTCATTCATAATCCAGCCGTCGTCCATTAGAGAATATCCGCGTCCATAATCCAAATACCTATTCCATTTCCATATAACAGTATTAGCACCAAATTCAAAAAGACAAAAGTATACATAAACATAGGCTTGTTTCCTGCAAGAGAGAATCGGTCAACAATTTTCAATGATGCCGGCAAGACATCATGATGTTCCAAAATATCAAATCCGTATCGCTGATCAGTATTCTTAATCCATAATATTCGTTATAGAGTCGTCATCTAAAAATGATGTACCTCAGCCACGCTTTGATTGTGACTGTTCATATGAGTACCATCAGGATCTTGAAGTACATGGGCTCATACGGCCCCTAGCCCCGGGTTAAGCGGAATTAGACACATGTTACGAAACGTAGCGCCATAGATCTTGCACGTTACGTTCGTATTTTGCTATCAGCATGCGATATGTATCGCCAAATTTGAGAAACTTTGAGTGGAGGCGCTTGGTGGAATAGCCCTGTTTTATAAGTTTCTGCAACAATGTTTTGTGACGTTGATTAAAATCATCACATTTAACACAGGATGTCCGAGGAGTTGCAGGCATTTAAGGTTGAAAATAAGGGAATATAATTTTATTGGTGATTATTATTAGAAGATTTGAATTTGATCAGCAAATTACTGTCCATGTTATCGCTATTGCATTTTGATTGGTTAGTGTTCGAATTTGATCAGTTATCACTGATCACTTTCCGTCATTTTCACCCCTGAGGGTGGTCTAATCAACAGAATGTTTTTCCAAGCCCACATTATGGCATTAACCCTCTCTGTACTACTGTAGTTTTACGGATAAAAAAAATCTTTCAACGATTGCCAATCATTGGCATACAAAATGTGTACTTGTGGACAAATTGATATGATATCTTCACTTTATTCATGCTTATGAGATTGTTGGTACCACTTTGAAACAAAGGGAGGTAATGTTACAACTTTAATGTCTGTTTTTTTATTAGCACTTCATTCGAAACTACAACGTATGAAAGACCACACCATCTGTGGCATAGTTTGAATATAAGTGTGCAGTGTTTCTTTAGAAGAATTAAAACCCACAAAATTGTTTCTACAACAAAATTTGTTTGCTTCTTTCATTTATATGGATCAGTTTTTCTTCACAGCCACTGACGAAGGGACTGAACAATAATCTTGATTCATACCTTAATGATATAAAAGTTAGTTCTCCAAGACATTTATGCGACGAGGACTGGTCAAAGTTTGAACTTTATATTTCGGCATTTCAATGTATATTTATAATATATATTATCAATGGGTAGTATGCGGCACGTCATGGACCCAACAGTTCAACATTGCAAGTATGACTTTGTCCAGAAGTCCCATATTGGAAGTGTCTGTTTTATGTTAGTCCTATATTGGAAGTGTCCATCTTATGTTAGTCCAATCTTGCAAGTGTCTGTCTTGTGTTAGTCCGACACTGGAATTGTCTGTCTTATGTTTGTCCGACACTGGAAGTGTCTGGCTTATGTTAGTCCGACACTGGAAGTGTCTGTCTTATGTTAGTCCAACCTTGCAAGTGTCTGTCTTACGTTTAGTCCAACACTGAAATGGAAGTTTTAGATGTTAATTTAAAGCAGATTTAATAAACATTGAGATTCTGTTCCCACAAAATTGTGAGTTGTATGCCTTATTTCATCCATCAGTGAAGCATTATATCACTGATGTGACATGAATATCTCCTACAGACCCCACTTGTCTGTCTCTGTTAGTCCAACCATTTTTCCTGTTTTTCCAAACAAATGGAAATATCTTCAAGAGTGATGCATTTTTACCCTCTGCAGATTTATTAAATTGTTTTTTAAGCCATAAACAACAACATATTATATTCAGTTGCATGTATTTGATTTGTAAGCATTATATCACTGATGTGACATGAATACCTCCTACAGACCCCACTTGTCTGTCTCGGTTAGTCCAACCATTTTTCCTGTTTTTCCAAACAAATGGAAATATCTTCAAGAGTGATGCATTTTTACCCTCTGCAGATTTATTAAATTGTTTTTTAAGCCATAAACAACAACATATTATATTCAGTTGCATGTATTTGATTTGTAAATTGCAAATATTGTCTGTCCTTGTTAGTCCGACACGGACCGCTACAAGGCTGGAAAAAGGTGCTGAAAATTCAATTCGTGCTAATAAACTATCTTTAAATATACATTTTGGTAAACTTAAGTATTCACTGGATCAAAAAAACACAGAAACTTTCAACTTGGGCCCACTTTATTTTTATCCATCTCCGTCACATTATTGGTACCACTCAATGATGGGAAGACCCATATATGTGTTCTTTGAATGGGCATGCAAGTATTAAATTCTGAGTAAAGAGTTTGGGGGTTCTCTAATTTCAATTTAAAGGTTGTATACATGTTTAGTTTGGGGAGGGGGGGGAGTAGAATTCTAATTTTTACATAATTGGATGCCCACTTATATTTTGACTTGACATCTTAAGGATTCGATTGTCACTTGATTTATGTGGCTGCAGGATGTTAAATAAATCATTGTTGTCGCACGGTCAGGTATGGGAAAAACTATGTTATTTTCAAAATAAAATTCCTACAGAGAATTCCCCATTTCTGTTGTGAAGTTGATGACCGCTAATGCATATTATGTTTCAGGGGAGAAAACTGTCTTCAGAGACATCTAATACCGCTTATGCCGGTGCTAGGGGCCGTGTGGTCAGTATGTCGGCACCTCTTCCCACTACCCTTATATGTGTTGTAATTTTTTCCTGTATATGGCGAGATTCTGCTGGTGGACGTTTCGTCCCCGAGGCCCGCCCCCTGTACAGACCTTTTGGTCTTTGATATATGTTGGCACTTGTAGGAAGTTGATGCTGGGTCGACATCGGGTCTTACAGACTAGTCTTTTGTGTTAAATACCGTCATTTACATCTGACGACGATACAGCTCACCAATCTCCAATGTACGAGTTGTCACAGCGAAACAGCTCACCAATTACCAGTATACGAGTTGTCAGAGCATTTCCATCATAGTTCTAGATTTGTATCTAATACCGCTTATGCCGGTGCTAGGGGCCGTGTGGTCATATCATCCAAGTTGCCACATGAACAGGTACAATAAAAGCGTACCTGAGATACAACACATATCACGGATCGCTAGATTCTTGGTATGTGCTTTAGAATAGGTTAACCAGAAGACTATTCTGTGAAGTCATGTGACCCAGTCAGTATGTCGGCACCTCTTCCCACTACCCTTATATGTGTTGTAATATCATCCAAGTTGCCACATGAACAGGTACAATAAAAGCGTACCTGAGATACAACACATATCACGAATTGCTAGATTCTTGGTATGTGCTTTAGAATAGGTTAACCAGAGGACTATTCTGTGAAGTCATGTGACACAGTCAGTATATCGGCACCTCTTCCCACTTCCCTTATATGTGTTGTAATCAGCAGTGGACTAAAATGACATATTTTTTTATCGACATAGTTGGTTATTCCTGGGATATAGAATTAGAGGGGTTTAGAGTAACTCCATTGTATTGAGCTGCATATGTTATTCGCAGTCATATGCCTCCCGGTCATGATATAACTGAAACATTGTTGAAAGTGATGTTAAAACTCACTCGCTCTCACTCGTATGCTGAAATTGTTTTTTTTTGTAAAGTAAAGGCTATAATCCCTTCATGTTGTATCCCAGGTTATTATCATAATTATAACTGCTAAAACTGTCACTCCTATCATCTTTAACCTCCAATGGCAACGATGAATCTGTGACTGCCATATTGGCAGGGGCATTACGGATTCAGAGAGATGACACCTTTTCTAGAAATTCAATTTTCCTGTGACGAACTGGTCTTGTAAAGCACAGTCAAAGAATTCCACACGATTTGTTCGTTATATGACCTACAATGTATTTGTGATCTAAATTATTCAGAAAACTCAATATTCTACCAAATTGGGGTTGAATTAAACCTTTCCAATCCCAAGCACTCTGACAAAATTTAATTGTGCATGAATAGGATCATGAAAGTTGTCTGTGAATCCCTGGGCATGTTGAACCGTCAGGATGGACATTTCCTAATCGATCTACATCTTGGAATTCATGTGTTTGACAAATTCATTCACACATACATGTCCATACATGTATAGAGTATAATATTTGGCTTTGTAATACACGGTGATGCTGAGAATAGGTGTCATATTCCAAATTCTTTTTCAAGTCGGATATCTTCATCAGCAACAAAATGTTCTCCATCCAGACTGTTCAGATAACATGTCTATGATCTGCTATGTTAGTTCTGTTTGTTGGCTGTATCATACTGACGAAGGGAAAATATCCTGAAACATGTTACACGTAAACTGATGTTTGAATTATTCCATGTTGTGAAATGCCAGGACAGACAATACCGGTTCTGTTGTTTCACAATGATGAAACACTTGAAGTTTAACATGGCATCCATCCAAAAATTAGCATTCAATAACTGGTATGATATTGGTTTGATATACAGTTTAAGGAATCTCAGGATTATGACAATGTATAATTTTCAGACACCAGAACATTCATTTGGTAACTGTATGTTGTGAGTAGATGTATTGCTAATGGCTCTTCTCTTTATGATCTTAAGATGAATTGAGCAGTTCTCGTGAGAACAGATCTGTTCAAAGGATATATTCAAAACGTAAACCAAACACCACTGTCTTGAACCCCGGCATAAAAACTAGGCGATCTTCGTTACCTGACCTGCCTGCTGCGGTTATGCAATCACAGCCTGATCTATTCACTGAAGCTCTGATTACACCGGCAATTCAATCTCACCTGAATGCTATTGTCCATCAAGCGGTCGCGGCGGCAATTCAGCCTCTCATGACAGCTATAAAGCCCGTTCCTTCTCATTCACCAAACGCTATATAGACGATCTTCTCGCTGTGGATAATCGCTATATAAATGACGCAGTGAAGGATATATATCCACCTTCACTGGATTTGAAGGAAACTGCAGATAGCCCTACAGGCACATCATATTTAGATCTATATCTCTATAAAAATGAAGCGGGCATTCTCTCTCGTCGACTTTATGACAAAGAGATGATTACAATTTCGACATCGTAAACTATCCCTTTCTGGACAGTAATATCCCAGTGGGACCTGCATATGGCGTATACATATCTCGCTTAGTAGCATTTGCTAGATCCTGTGTTAAATGTGACGATTTTAATCAGCGTCACAAAACATTGGTGCAGAAACTTAAAAAACAGGGCTATTCCACCAAGCGCCTACACTCAAAGTTTCTCAAATTTGGCGATACATATCGCATGCCGATAGCAAAATACGAACGTAGCGTGCAAGATCTATGGCGCTACGTTTCGTAACTTGTGTCTAATTCCGCTTAACCCGGGCTAGGGGCCGTATGAACCCATGTACTTCAAGATCCTCATGGTACTCATATGAACAGTCACAATCAAAGCGTGACTGAGATACATCATTCTTTAGATGACGACTTTACAACGAATATTATGGATTAAGAATATTGATCAGTGATACGGATTTGATATTTTTTGAACATCATGATGTCTTGCCGGCATCATTGAAAACTGTTGACCGCTTCTCTCTTGCAGGAAACAAGCCTATGTTTATGTATACTATGATTGTCTTTTTGAATTTGGTGTTAATACTGTTATATGGAAAATGGAATAGGTCTTTGGATTATGGACGCGGATATTCTCTAATGGAAGACGGCTGGATTATGAATGACGGACTAGACGCTTGTAATACATGCAAGTAACCAACACATATGTGATTTGTCATCCAAACTCGATGTGATACAGAAACAGAGTGACGAGAAAGATAAAGTACCGCCAAATATGAAAATAGGGTAGAATCTCTCCTCGCCGACTTCTCCATGTTAGCAAGAAGAGAGGCAATCTATTACGAAACTGGATGGGAAACTTGAAAGTTAGAAGGGAAAAAATGAAAATGAAAATTATGCAAACAATTTATAACAACGAGGCTCCGGAATATGTTTGCAATTTGATCACGCCCTTAGTTGGGGAGGTGACGCCTTATAACCTGAGAAATAATCTTAACTACGTGATCCCCAGAACCAGACTCAACATCTTTAAAAATTCTTTCATCCCTTCAACTATACAACTTTGGAACAATAGTGATACTGAAACAAAAGTATCAGAAATAAAGCTGAAAGTAGACAACTTAAATCTGTACCGAAATACTATTCTGTGGGAACTAGAAAATTCAATATAATACAAACAAAGATGAGACATAACTGCGGCCAATTAAACTCTTGACTTGTCCTGCTTTAATATGATCGCTAATGCGGGTTGTGATTGTGGAGACCCATCAGAGGTTGCCCAACATTTTTTTCTTCCATTGTGACAAATATCAAGAAATTATTGAGGTAATGGTTGATAACCTGCAATTTCTACCCGGGACATCCTTTGGGGAACGATTCATTATCGCCTGAAATCAATGTTAAAATTTTCCAAGCCGTTCAAAAATTCATAGGAGACAGTGGAAGATTTGACTGATCATGGATACTGGGGTCCAACACATGCTCGAGCGTGTATGGTTATTCTACGGCATACCACCCCCATCACCCCTTTCACCTCCATTTTTTCTCAATCCAGAAACACCATTTACAGTGTAACATGTACCGGTAAACCTTTACAATGTGTAATATTATTTATCTATGTGTATACTACTTTATACATAAACTGTCCAGCTGCCTAATCATTGCTATGTAGGGAGAGTGGTTCATAAGTTGCAATAACTTGTCCACAATCCCATTGCCTAATAAGGACAATAAAATAAGTTTAAAACAAAACAACATTCAGATGTCATCCTCTGATGAACACCGATATACTGCTGAACGCGACGTTAACCCCAAACTCAATCCTCTGATGAAAATAATCGGCTTGGAAAATGTGCAAATAAACTGCCTTGACTGTTCATCGTGAGCAGTGTGATGAATGAAATATATACATTTGACTGAAATTGACCCTGATTGGAACAAGTCTGAGAATAACTGACAAAATAACAATGACATTTAGCCCATTAAATCTTTTCGATAGCCGCAGCAATCAGCAATGCTGAGTCAATTGCATTAGGATAAGGCGGATTCCACGCAAAACCGTACCACTAACTCCCATTTTTGTCCGTCCTTGACGGACTATGACATTAGTAACACCAATAACTTGAAAAACATCATAAACAAACAATGTTCCCTGTACCTTATTATCTAAAATGTGTCAATGAATTGCATAAGATGAAAATAAACAGGTGCCCCTATGAATTCTTTGTACAGTTTTTAGTTAAGCGGAACAAAACACAAATGACATTAGTAACATTTGTGTTACTAATGTCATTTGTCCGTCAAATCTATTTTGTATATGTACAAGAAATTTGTTATAACAGAAGCACTTGCATATGCTCAGTGGAATTAGGCCAAGCATATTGATGTATCTGTGCCATTGCCAGTGTCATCGCCCATGCTGTAAAACTGAGCCTTTTCCAAAAAGTTCTAATGTCATTTCCGTCACAGGAGTTGGACGGACATGACATTAGACACGTTTTTCAAACGCTCATAGTATCGATGTATTGGTATTTAATACACTGGCAATGATACATATGTCTCAATAACATCAAGCTAGTACCACTGTAAATCTTTAATTGAATAATTTAATTGACATATGTTTTGTGGTGAATATTATAAAAAAAGTTGGACGGACATATGACATTAGAACAAATGACATTAGAAACATTTACATTTCTGCCTCTCTATTATACTGCAGATAAGAAATGTGTAGTGTAAAACTGTTTATTTCAGATATGGATGCATTACACAACATTTGTGGGTTTAGCAAACACAGTACAATACACAGTCAGTTTTTTAACATTTTTCCGGTGAGACGGACAATTTGACAGAAAGTGGTATAGTTTTACTTGGAATCCGCCATAATTAACTTTGCCTCCTCATTTATTAACATTGTTTTAAATGGGGAATATTTCAATTACAGAGATTTTTCGCGGCATCTTGAATCCTAACTGAGGGGCCTGGCCAGAGATATACAAATAGTCAGAGATATACAACAATCTGCGTCATCAGGAAATATAATACCACCAAAAATCAGTAAAGTATGTCAAGATATAGCGTATTTTCGATTGTATCATCCAGTGAACATAATCGAAACATCTTAAGATCGGCTTTTCTTGAAACTCAACTACTTAGATAAAGGACTGGACATCAATAATTTACCTCGAATCCTGAATGATCCAGAGGTTCGCAACGCTGTACCAAACTATTTTAAGTTCACAGAAGCTCTTTGCATTTCATATAAGTATACTAAATCTATAGCCACCAAAATATTCAATTACTCCAATGCTGTCAAGGAGTTTGACTGGAACTTATACACGTCAGGAGGCTATAGTTGTGATTGTGAATCGTCGAACTTCATCTATACACCATGCAAACATATTGAGACTGGTTCACTTGATGTGGTGAGTGATAAGGATCTGAAATTACTCCTGATGATAGGACCTAAATATAGAGAGCCAAGAAGAATAAATCTGAAGGCCGACCCGAAGGTAGTCCTGTCTGCTGCTTTGGAACAGTACTTTATTGATTGGTCTAAGCGAGAAAAAGTTGAACCTACAGTACTCGCTGATTGGCTGGACCTCACCAAGAGCAGGGTCGTTGAAACAATCCGCCATATTGACAGAAGTACTCTTCCCCAAGCAAAACAAGTACTGAGAAATCTCAATTCGCAAGAAGTTCTAGCAAATCTCCAGAGTAAATTCGTCATAGTCCCAGCAGACAAAGCTCCGAATAATATAATATTCATATGTGAATATTACTATTACCAGGTGCTGGTTAAAGGATTGAGTGTAGACATATCTTCATCAAATACGTCTACTTACTCCCAAACTGCATGTACTCTGGAAGATGTATTTAACAATCACAAAAAGTTTCTCAGGGAAAGAGGTATTTGTCTTCCAACCAATCATAACGACATACCAAAATTATACTGGACTCCCAAAATGCATAAATCACCATAAAAAGCTAGATTCATAGCTGGTTCTAGAAGCTGCACCACCAAGCTTCTTTCAACCCTATTGACGAGGGCCCTTCAGGAGGTAAAAGCATTTTGGGAAAGGTATTGCGCCACTATTTCCTATTTCTAAGAACTCTGGCGTTGAATGTATGTGGATAATGAAAAACTCAAAATATCACAGCGAAACAGCTCACCAATTACCAGTATACGAGTTGTCAGAGCATTTCCATCATAGCTCTCTAGATTTGTATCTAGTACCGCTTATGCCGGTGCTAGGGGCCGTGTGGTCATATCATCCAAGTTGCCACATGAACAGGTACAATAAAAGCGTACCTGAGATACAACATATATCACGAATCGTTAGATTCTTGGTATGTGCTTTAGAATAGGTTAACCAGAAGACTATTCTGTGAAGTGATGTGACGCAGTCAGTATGTCGGCACCTCTTCCCACTTCCCTTATATGTGTTGTAATTACGGAAGAACTTGATGCTAAAGGTCACACACTGTACAGACATGTATCCACATGGGATTTCTCGACTCTCTATACTACAATCCCTCATCAGGACCTTATTGACCGTCTAAGTTCATTAAAAGTATCTGTGTTCAAGAAAACTGATCTTAGATATATTAATGTCTGAGCCATAAAGCATTCTTTAACTCTACTACATACAAGAGATATCATTCATGGGATGTTTCTTTGTTTATAGAGTTGCTTGAATTTCTCATTAAAAATATCTATGTGAAATTTGGCAACACAATATATCAGCAGCATATAGGTATTCCAATGGGTAATAATTGTGCAACCCTGTTGGCTGACCTGTATATGTTCTCTTATGAATATGACTATATGCAGGCGCTATCAAAAACCGATCCATTCAAAGCCCGTTCCTTCTCATTCACCACACGCTATATAAACGATCGTCTCGCTGTGGATAATCGCTATATAAATGATGCAGTGAAGGATATATATCCATCTTCACTGGATTTGAAGGAAACTACAGACAGCCCTACAGGCACATCATATTTAGATCTATATCTCTATAAAAATGAAGCGGTACAAAATGAAAAATGAAATGACACAACACGTGTCTACGTTTGAAGAGACATTTTCCTATTCATTATGATGTTTTAATTACCTTGTTCCGTCCAAATTGTGAACAAGTCGCTAGGTGAATCTATTCTCTACAACAGTACCATATTTAGGTCTCCGATTACGCATACGTGGAGGTAAGCGAGAGACATTTTTCTTTCGGAGTTCAGAACTCGAGTCAAAACAAAATGGCGTCGTCCTCCATCGCAGAGCGTTCTTGCATAAATGACTCCGACATAACCATAGGCAATTCTACAGAGACAGAGTTTGCCAGTGCCGGCGAAATAGTGCAGAACTTTACCTTGAACAGACAAAGAGCCCTGAAGAAAAAGCTCAAATTAGATCACAACTCTGTAGCATCTGTCGACATCTCCAGCAAGGAGTGCATTATTTTATTATTCAACACACGACAATTCGAAAACATCCGTGAAGGCATTACAGCGCGGTATTGGAGGGGACTGAGAAAGTCTTCTCTTCATGACGTCAAATGGACAGTACATAAGGATGCCACCACATCAGCGGTCACACAGGACACACTGTTCCTGTCGGGAACTGGAACAAAGACGAAGCTCGTCACACTGTCCATCTACAGAACCAACAATAAAATCATGGTGCAGGGCAAATTTGCTGCTCACTGGGTGGCATATGAATTAAATCGCTTGGGCCGTAAACAAGATTGCTCTAGTGATGAGGATGTTGTCAAGCTGGACTTCCACCTCCTGGATGAGCCTAAGCTGGACGAGTTAGGTCTCTCAGAAAACGCCAGTCTACTTACCAGCTTCCAACAACCCTTCTCATTCTCACAAATAACACTGTCACTCGCTGGTCAATCCACTCACTCGCGCCTAAGTGACAATTCTGATATATCAGCATCACTGATCCTGGCCATCAACAATGACAGTGTTGAGGACAGTCCCGTCTCAGCAATGTCCGATCTTAATCTCCCGGAAAAGGCCTCCATTAAAGACAGTCCTGTCTCATCGGTGTCCGATCATCCCATCTCATTATTGGCCGATCTTAGTCTTTCGGAAAAGGCTTCTGTTAATCAGAACATTCCTCAGCCTACAACTTCAAACCAACCTCTACAATGTGAGGAATTGAACAAGAGTGCTTCAAAAACAGATGGCCAACAGCAACAACAAACGCCAGTACGTAAGTTCACCAAAGCCTCAACCAAAGGGCTTAAAAAATCCCCGAAAGCACCTACAGCCAAATCCCCATCCGAAGCGAGTATTCTACTTGCTCTAAGGTTACTAGAGTCGAAGACGATTGATCTCGAGCAGTCCATCAATCGTGTTAAATCCACTTGTGATTCCTCTATTCTTGACCTTCAAACTCAAACAAAGAACAATCTCTCGGTTGAACTTAAATACATGAAGGATGCCCTCACAACAATAACCAGAAAGACTGATGATACGGTTACTAGCTTAGAGAAAGAAAACAAACTCCTCAAATCAAAGTTAGAAAGTTTAGAATCCAGAGTCAAAATGTCAGCCATGAAGGATGATCTCACAATGATAACCAGGAAGAGTGATGATATCTATGCTAAGGTCGATAGTCTAGAGAAAGAAAACAAACTCTTCAAATCTAAGTTAGAAAGTTTAGAGTCCAGAGCCGAAATGTCAGTCAGCCAAACAAAATTGTCACATATCCCCCATGCGGAGGATGCTGTCGTGGTTGACCAACCTGATGAACCAAGCCGTCCACCACCATCATCAAGTTCTCAACAGATAACATGCCCAGTATCGGTGTCCAACACGTTTAATCCCTTAATCGCAGCAGAAAATTCTCAAATTGGACTACCATGTAACCTACCTGACCCACAGACAACATCATGGTCAGCTGGTCGAAAACTTCGCTTCCCCCCTGGCAACTGTCCCAAGCTTATTATTGGAGACTCGATGACCAAAGGCCTAGGCAGCAAACGGCTCGACAGTTCCGGCCAGACCCACATACGCTCCTACAGTGGGGCCCGTATACGAGATGTGACTGATATGTTGACGTCCTTACGCAATCTCCACACTGAAACAGAAGATGTACTATTTCTCATTGGGTCTAATGACTGTTGTTCACAAAGTGACGCCACTTCAATAGCCAAGGATATGGAGTATCTTAATGACACAACACGTCGTAAGTTCCCTGGTGCCCGTATCCACGTTTCTTCAATTATTCCCAGAAATGGCGCATCCAATGAGGAAATCAATCGGAAAATCTCACAAGTCAACGAACTGCTCAACCCTTTGCGGCAACAGTATTCGTGCCTCCCTGTTGATAGCTTTGGTTACTTCACTAGAAATGATACCCCCAAGCTATACCTGTTTAAGGACTCTAGCCACCTAAACGAGAAGGGCTCCAAGCTCTTGGGCAACCTCTTTGCGCAGTGTGTCGGACTTCAGTCCCGCCCCACCCCTGGTAATGGAAATCGATATGGGGGCACTCGTACCAACAGCGGTAAAGCTGACTCCATCTTGAATTCACCCACTTCAGTGAATGAAGCCACAACTAAGAACCCATCGCCCTCGCAGCCTTCTCATCAGATGACAACCCGGCCGCAAACGTCTCCTCTGCCCACTGTGACTGACACTGTTACTGTCCCCCCCTCACAAAGTGGCCCAAATGTTCCAAGTGTTGTCTCCCCCTCACAAAGTGTTTTCTTACCCTCACAAAGTGGCCCAAGTGTTTCAACACTATTGACATGTGGTGTGTCGACTCTCAACCCAGTGATGGCTCCGCCTCCTCCATGTACAATAATCCCGACAGGCTACCCCCAACAGTATGGGCCTCAGTATCAGCCAATAACCCTTAACCCGTATAATAGGGCCTCTCAGGGGCTATTCACTTGGCCTTACAGTATGTTATCTCCTAATGCACCAATGTATGGAGGTCAACCAACTATCAGCTGTTTCTAACTGCTGACCATTCGTCATAATTTGTTCTATCAATTTAATTGATATTAGCATTGATTATAGTATTTTGACGGTCATTGGTCCCAATTGATTAATTTACCACTTAATAATCAATAATTTGCTTTAATCAATTCATTTTGTGCACTGTGATTAAGAAACTGTGTGGCATATTCTTGATTCATTTCTGAACTCTTATAATCAAGTCATACTTTGTTCTAATTAATTCAATTAATATTAACCTGATTATTCAGTGGTATAATAGCCACTCCTAATCTAGTCTACTCAATTTAAGAATCGACAATTTGCTTTAATCAGTTTAATTTTTGTGTACTGTGAATAAGAATCCCTATTTGCTTTAATCAATTTAATTTTCTGCTGTACTCGAGAAATTAATGTTGAGTAACATATCCTTGATTTATTCCTCAACTGTTATATTCATTTTTCATTGTGACTTAGTACTACATGGTTGTCATTTTATTTAAGATTAAAACAGCTTGCTTCAATCAACTTAACTCTTTATGTGTCGACACTTTGATCCATTCCACTGGATTCCCACTTATTAGCTCGACATTTTCTATCATGCCTTTTGTGAATCAGACAATTACCTAGTTCTATCGATTCAATTCATGTGAATTGTGATTCAGCAATTATTATTTTAATAATACCAATTGTTAACACATTGATCTACTGTACACTTGATTTATATCAACCAACAATCAATTCATTCAATTCAATAGTCTGAAACTGCTTGCCATATTAAATAATAATCCAACAATAATTTACTTTTATCCATCCTGATAATGTGAAATGTAATTCAGAATATGTGTCACTGTGTGTGTTAACACTTGATCTACATGTTGATTTCTGTCAATCCATGCTCCTCTCATTCAATAGATCCAATCTGAAGAGGACCCATAGACTATTAGTAATATGCATGGTTGACGGGGGAGCATTGTAATTCTCTCCCCTCTGTCGATATTTTTGCTTGAGGGTACCCCAACTCATAATGCAGGATACTCACATTTTCCGGTACCCTACTTTCTTATAACATGGCTGTACCTATTATATATACTCACCTAGCTTCTGTGTCATTTTGAACTGTATTACAGTGTTTTCCTGAACATAGAACTTAGATGGCCTCATTTGTGTTTGGAATGTTCAGGGGTTAAAATCAACTCTATCTAATAATGTAAATAGATGTCAGTATAAACAGAAACATGGGTATCCATTGAAGACACTAAGAACAAATTATTCAATGATGTAATACCTGGTTACAAATGTAAATTTCTTCCCAGAGAAAAAGGTTTTGAAAAGGGTGGAACAGCGCTGTTCTATAAAGAAGTTTACCATGATTTCATTACTTGTGTGAAAAGTTATGGAGATGTTTTGTGGGTTCGAGTCAGGGCTGGGGCTCCAAAATTCCCCTTTACTGTCTATGTTGGGATTATTTACCTCCCCCCCCCTCAGACTCGCCTGTGTGGGCTGCTAGAAACTATGACCCATTTAAACGACTCGAAGATGATATTTCCATCTTCTCTAAGCATGGTCAGATTCTTATTGGGGGGGACTTCAATTCCCGCACTGGTCTTCTCTCTGACATTGCACCACTTACACCTGGTTCCAACAATTCACCTCTCCCAGACGATGATGCATCATCCATTTCCCCTAGAAACAACTCTGATGCCAACATAAATTCATTTGGCAGAAACCTCATCTCCTTATGCAGATCAACTCGTATGTGCATCTTGAATGGTAGATCAGTTGGGGACATCTTTGGGAATTGTACATGCTTCACCTATAATGGCCGCATTGGATGCAGTACGGTCGATTACATACTGTGTATGCCAGAGCTGATTGATAGTGTTGTCTGGCTTAAAGTCCATCCACTTTCTCTTCTCTCGGACCATTGTCCTGTTCAGTTGCACTTGTGTATACCTGATCGGAAACGCGCACATACAGATTCTGCACACAGTTGTCCTGCATTCAACCAGCCGAAGAAATGTCACAATGAACCAAGGAAACATGGTCAGGCTTTTAAGTTCATCTGGAAACAATCTTCTTCTGAATGCTTTGTCCAGTCTCTGAAGCAACCTGAACTGCAAGCCAAAGCTTCAAATTTTCTACCGACTACATTTTCTAACTTGCCAAACAGCGTAAATCTTGCTGTCTTGCAGCAAATTCAAGTCTTAAAAAGGTTTGCACTACTAGGAAAAGGCGCAAACGCAAGTGGTTTGACCACGACTGCAAAGACCTACATAAAATCATCTGCTCAATTTCGGCCAGAATGAAACTTGAACCGTATAACCGTCAACTTCTGACTTTGTACCACTTCCACAAAAAACGCTATAAAAAACTCCTGAAGACTAAAGAGAGGGAGTTCAAGTCAAACATATTACAGAAACTTGACCTTCTCAAAGATACTAACCCTAGGGAATATTGGAACCTTATAAAGACTCTTACCAATGACTCTACTGATGGAGACTCCCCTGTAAACCTACACACTTGGAAAAAACACTTTACCCAACTAAACCGCTCTCCTTCTCAAAACAATAACTTCCACAATGATATCGATGAAAACATTAACGACCTTGAATTTCCATTGCCTCCGGGCTATCTCGATTATGAAATAACAGCCCATGAGATACGTACTGCTATCAAAAAACTCAAATCCAACAAGCCGAGTGGGAATGATCTCATTCTCAATGAAATGCTGAAATATTCCTCCTCTTATTTAATCGACCATATCCTAAAACTGTTCAATCTGATACTTCAGTCCGGTCATTATCCTGATGATTGGCGCTCATCTTTTCTTTCTACTATATACAAAAAAGGTGACCCTTGTGACCCTAATAATTACAGAGGCATCGCAGTTGGCATTTGCCTGTCTAAAACTTTCCTGTCTGTTATAAACAGACGTATTACCAACTATCTAGAATCAAATGGCCTCCTTGATGACGCTCAGCATGGCTTTAGAAAGGATCACCGTACTACGGATAATTTGTTTATTCTCAAAACTGTGATCAACAAATACAAAAGCTCGAAAAAGAAATTATATGTCGCATTTGTGGATTTCACTAAGGCCTTTGATACAGTGTGGAGAAATGGTTTACTTTATAAACTCATCCATATTGGAGTTAAGGGCAAGTCTTATTCGGAGTATGTATACCTCTGTCCAATACATTATCAAGACAACTGAAGGCCTCTCTAATCCAATTTCATCATTCCATGGAGTTAAGCAAGGCTGTGTTTGCAGTCCCATTTTATCCAATGTTTACCTCAATGACCTCTACAACGAGTCGACCAATGACAGTTATGACCCTGCCTATCTGGACAATACTCCCCTTAATCACTTATTTTTTGCAGATGACCTGATTCTCATATCCACATCCCCTAGTGGATTGCAAAAGAATCTTGATAATCTTCAAACATTCTGTGAGAACTGGCGTCTTTCCCTCAATCACAAGAAATCCAAAGTCATGGTATTTGGGAGCTGCCCAAGTCAGTTTAAGAAGCTTACCTTCACCTTTGCAGGGTTACCCATTGACATAGTACCTGCATATTGCTACTTAGGAATAACCTTTTTCCATACTGGTACATTTAAGCAGGCCGTAAATAACCTGCAAACAAAAGCTCTTCGTGCATGGTTCAAAATCAAACAAAACTTGTGCACTGGGCAGGAGATGCCTACTTTGTCGTTACTGAAGTTATTACATTGTGTATGTAAACCCATCTCGACCTATGGTTGCTCTGTGTGGGGTACAGAGTCCTTCCGTCTTGATCGGCCCAATTTGTTTTCTGAGTGGCATGAGCGCCCATGCAACCACTCTGTGATAAAAATAGCCAAATCAATCTTGGATCTTCCAAGAACAAGTAACATTGGCTCTCTTGCTGATAGCCGAGCGCCTCCACCGAGCGCCTCCACTCAAAGTTTCTCAAATTTGGCGATACATATCGCATGCTGATAGCAAAATACGAACGTAGCGTGCAAGATCTATGGCGCTACGTTTCGTAACATGTGTCTAATTCCGCATAACCCGGGGCTAGGGGCCGTATGAGCCCATGTACTTCAAGATCTTCATGGTACTCATATGAACAGTCACAATCAAAGCGTGACTGAGGTACATCATTTTTAGATGACGACTCTATAACGAATATTATGGATTAAGAATACTGATCAGCGATACGGATTTGATATTTTGGAACATCATGATGTCTTGCCGGCATCATTGAAAATTGTTGACCGCTTCTCTCTGGCAGGAAACAAGCCTATGTTTATGTATACTTTTGTCTTTTTGAATTTGGTGCTAATACTGTTATATGGAAATGGAATAGGTCTTTGGATTATGGACGCGGATATTCTCTAATGGACGACGGCTGGATTATGAATGACGGACTAGACGCTTGTAATTTCACATATGACATAATCCTTGACATGTTAAAGTTCTATTTTCGGTTGCAAACATGCAATCGTGATAGACTCATTCACAAGGCTCTGTTAGAGGACCTAAAACTTGCACCAACCCATCCCCGTCTCTCCCTCTCGGCATACATCTCTCACATACATAAATCGCTAAGCATGGACATGCATATGTTCAACATCTCTATTTGCAAAGCTGCTCTTGAAGCTCAGTTTCAAGAGGTCTTCGTTTCTGTAGTCACCACATCAAGTCCTACTCCTAATGCTAGTGGCAACAAGCTTAGAACATATGCCACGTTTAAGCGGTCAGTGGGTCTCTCAGACTATCTGACCGCTGTCAGCAGTCGGGCCCATAAGAAGGCGCTCTCTGCCCTTTGTTTGAGTTGCCATTCCCTTGAGATTGAAAGAGGTCGCTATCGACGGATTCATGGTGCCAGAATTCCTTGGTACGATCGTCACTGTCCATTCTCATTTTCTGCTCAACTGCACTCTATATGACGACTTACGATACACATTCAATACGTCCCTAAAAATTCTATCTGATGGTGAGATGGATATTAACGGGCCCGATAAGGCTAATATGCTCCGGGTTTCATACACGTCGTGTTTTGCCACCGGTATTCGGTGGCAAAATTAAGCTAAAAACTCAATTCATGCCGTAAAAAACTGAAGTTTATATGTTTACTAAGGAAAATATTCAATTTTTGAACTGAAAACTCAATTCCGGTAAAAGCGAATTCAAGCAAAGGATGGCGAAAAAAACAGACGTCGACTCACACCAAAAGGGGATTTCCAAATTCAGCCGAAAGTCAGTCTTAGGACATTTCCGTTTCCGACTTCACGTCCGTCAGTGAATCGATTCTGAAATATTCCTCGGAATACCCACGCTGCGATGTGAGAGTCGTCCGAGTCTATACAGCTAGTAGTGACAATTTCTCGGTGAGTCAGAAAATATCATCCCGAAAATATTGCACGCCGACCTCCGTTCAGACAGTGCAGATTATCTTTTTTTCCATCTTCCCCCGCAGTTCCGACGCATCACATGGAATCTAAACGGGAAGTACATGAAGCAGCAGTATCGCAGGTAGTCCGAGGAATATATCGGTTGTCGACCTCCGGCACAAGATCGGATCACAAGATCTTCCCTCAATGCTCGCTCACTGCATAATTTCCAAATTGAGTGAAAGCAACTTCTAAGAATGATAGATCTTTATATGAGATATTACCAACATTAATAGCTTAATCCTGCTGTGTATTCTCGAAAATGGCGGAAGGATTTCGGCAAGTTAACCGTTATTTTCTCGCACCAACACACGTGTCACACCAACACACGTGCTGTTGTAAAGTTCCGTGAACGGATCGGAGTAATGTTGGTTGCGAGATTATAAAACTAAAATGGACTGTCAATTCAGGAATCATAAATGGAGTGAATAAAATCCAAGAGATAAACTCATATTAACAGTCGGTGGGTGAAACCACTCTGTTCACTTCAACTCAAAGCTTTCATTCATAATTTCAGTAAATGTCACAGGGGCTAATTCTCAGGGAAATTTTTATTTATACTGGTTTACTGATTTCAAATAGTGGCCTGAAAAATAATTTGATGACAATGGTGGGATATTCTTCAGGAAGTCTTGGATATTAAAAGGTTTTTTTATAGACTGGTAATTTTCTGTATTTGTGTGTTAAATGTTGCACTGTGACTGGAATATTTTTTGTTGACATCCACAATCTGACATTAATGTGCTGAAAATAGATTGCAAGATCGCGGTCAATCAAGAACATAAAAATGAACATATTAAATTATCGGTTCGTTTATTTTCACAACACAGCGGTATTGACAGGCTCCATTGCTCATCATATGGAAATTTTTTATAATTCCTTATGGTGGTTGCAAAATTACAAATAAACTCCATACAAGTCTGTCGGTCGGCGACAAAAACGTAAAACTACTCAATACAGGTGAAAAAAATACTGAATTTTCAGTAACCGATGGCAAAAATTTGGACTTCTATGAAACCCTGTATGCTACGTGTGCTTCTTGATCCACCGTCTAAATTAGCTCCTCTCATCTCTAGATACATTTACCTCTGTTTTGAGAAGCGTAAACTACATTTGGTCCAGCCTTGACTCGATACATATTCATGTTGTACAATAAGTGCATCTCAGATAGTGTCATTCACGCTCTACATTGTACTTTATGTACCGGTAATTTAGTTATAGCTTCAAGCTCATTCCTGCACTCAGAATACACTTTTCATTGTATCGGTACTGATCATTAAAGTCTATCTTGATCTAGGTATAATAGGCTTCCAACTCCTAGTTGTATGTCTTGAAGTCACTGTTAATGGTAACGGAGCACAGGTTCTGCGCACTATCTACTCCATACTCCTATTATACATGGTATATGTCTTAATATCACTGTTTCATTATACCAGTAATGTTCAATAACAATACTAATTATTAAAGTCTAACTCGATCTAACTAACTCCAACTACCAGTACTGTTAATGGTAATGGAGCACACTACGCATTGTTTATTTCCTGGTTTTGTTATTCTGTTTTGTACTCTACCTTCATGGGTGTTATAAATACAATAAAACATTGAATTGAATTGAATTGAATCTCTCTCGTCGACTTGATGACAAAAGAGATGATTACAATTTCGACATCGTAAACTATCCCATTCTGGACAGTAATATTTCAGTGGGACCTGCATATGGCGTATACATATCTCGCTTAGTAGCATTTGCTAGATCCTGTGTTAAATGTGACGATTTTAATCAACGTCACAAAACACTGTTACAGAAACTTATAAAACAGGTCTATTCCACAAAACGCCTCCACTCAAAGTTTCTCAAATTTGGCGATACATATCGCATGCTGATAGCAAAATACGAACGTAGCGTACAAGATCTATGGCGCTACGTTTCGTGACTTGTGTCTAATTCCGCTTAACCCGGGGCTAGGGGCCGTATGAACCCATGTACTTTAAGATCCTCATGGTAATCATATGAACAGTCACAATCAAAGCGTGACTGAGATACATCATTCTTTAGATGACGACTTTGCAACGAATATTATGGATTGAGAATACTGGTCAGCGATACGGATTTGATGTTTTGGAACATCATGATGTCTTACCGGCATCATTGAAAACTGTTGGCCGCTTCTCTCTTGCAGGAAACAAGCCTATGTTTATGTATACTATGATTGTCTTTTTGAATTTGGTGCTAATGCTGTTATATGGAATAGGTCTTTGGATTATGGACGCGGATATTCTCTAATGGACGACGGCTGAATTATGGATGACGGACTAGACGCTTGTAATCTTAAAACTTGCATATCCAGGTCGTTATTTTCAGACGTTACATTTTTGGTATGATTCTTCCTATGGCCAGCAGTCTTACAAAAAGCTTATCAAATAATTATTCATTTTTGTCCATTTTCGCAAAAAAGCGGCCATTCCTATTTGTTCAGGTCCTATGGGTTAACATGTAGTCCATATTCTAATAATGACCCCTGAATTGATATCTTGAATTTGCTCTATATCGGTTAATATTTAACCGATTTTTATTCTGTAAAAAGCTTTGTGATCTGTGAAGTATACCCTCTCACACTGTGCTGCAGTTGGCATCATTCTCAAAAGAGAAAAAAAGGTCTGAAAAAAATGGAAGGCATCCATAGACTGGGGTTTCCTGTTGATGATATGGCTACCCCATACCTCCGAACCTAGCTAAATAATATATAGCCCTCATACTCGTGAGGGCTATATATTATTTAGCTACTCCGAACCATACAGTGCTATCGGTTTACCTATTATATTGTACATTTTTAATAAGAACTCCGTCTGCGTTGTGTCAGATGTCGTTAAGTTAGATTTGGCTTTGTACCAAGCTCGTATAGCTTTGTTTTTTAGATTAATCATAGCTTGACGAAAACTGCTATTACAATTGAATACTTTTCCCAGGTGTATTGTTGGACGATTTCAAGGTGGATTTTGCCAAACATGAAGGAGAAGATCTGTAGTGAAAATTTTAGTGATGCTCCAAATATTACGATTTTAGTTTTAATAGGATTCAAGGATAACTTCGAGTCAGAACAATACAGTCACTTGTCGTATATCGGGACACTTTTCGCGATTCGTAGTTTTAAAAGAAGCAGTTTGTTCTCACGAATAATTTTAACTTCCCATGACATTTATTAACATCCCTTGTGTTGCACTGTCTTGGAATTTCTTTTCAACAAGCAGTGATTTGTGCTGGAACGCTAACTGAAGTAAAATGGCAAATTGACGTAAATCGGGACAAGTTGTCGTAAATCGGGACAATGGATAGCGGCGAATTTTGAACACTATAAAGACTTCCAAGTTCAACATTCGTCCATAACATAACGTTCTAATCGTTTACGATTATGACATATTGAATTATTTCGTTTTGATATCGAATAAAAGCCAGATTGTTTGTAAGTATATGTTGTTGTTGCACACGCGTAGTTTTGCGTGCTGGCTGCGGTGAATACTAATTTGTGGACCTGATCCAGATGCGAAAACGGATTTAAAAGTAAATCATTTCGTTATATGGCAGATGGATTGTATTTTAAGAATTGAGTGTTATTAATTGAAGGAGTAGGACCGGTGCAAAGCATAATTCCAGTTTATTAGGCAAATTCTTTGCTGGAAAATGTGAGTGTTACCTGAATCGCTGACATTCAAACAAAGCTCTAGATTCCATGAAAATGTTTACATGTACATGCATGTGAATTGAGAATACACTTATGGAAATTATGAAACTACTTGATTGGCTGTCATTCACAAATTCATTGACAACCTTAAAGCAACACTTTTTGTTTATTAGCTTTGAAAAATTTGGAAGTATCTCCAGTGAAGCATCAGCAACATAGCAATAAAGAATCGCCTTGTATTATATATGCCGACCACTAAATGCCTAATGAAAGAAATCTTAAAAACTTACCATAACACCAACTGTGTGATTACAGTCATCCCTAATTACACACTGAAATCATTCCTTGTACCTTTTATTTCTCCCTATGCCATAACACAGATGCACGTTTTGACTCTACATGTATATGCATGGCAAGTGCGATTTGGAGAGTACGACCGGAGAGTGGATGGTGAATTAATGACCTGTTAACTGTATGTATCAGAGATATAGGTAAAAGTAAGATATTACTTACGAGACAACTACAGTTTAGCAATCATTTGTTTTATTTTATTTTATTATTTTATTATTTTATTTATTTATTTATTTATTTATTTATTTATTTTTTTTTTTTTTTTGCAAAATGAATTATTTATTTATTTGTTTATTTGTTTATTTATTTATTTATTTATTTATTTATTTATTTATTTTTTTTTTTTTTGCAAAATGAAGCAAACAGATGAGTATGGTACTCCCACATTTGCTGCAATTTCAAATTTACCCATAAACTGCTGCAGCTGGCGGTCGGGGAGGCTGGGAGAGGGTATGCAAATGGGCTCAAAATTACTCCAGTCTTTTATCACATTTTTCTCTGTTTTGCAGCATGAGAGAGAAATTCACTGCCGGACATTAGGTTATAATGCCCCTATAATCAGTGATAACTGGTATAACTTAACAAACTTAACTTACCAAATTACGCTACTTAAATTTCAAGATATGGTTAGTATTGAAATTGAAAATGTCATATCGCTTATCAGGAATATTGCTCTATGTAGGAGCATGGAAAGAAACAATAATAGAAAAAGTCTACCCAGAATCCTCAGGGCGGGTATGCGTATTCTGCCTGAGACCAATATCACAGAACCCCCATTCAGCCATCCCCTTCAAGTTCCTCCATCCCTTTCCCCATTCGACTGGTTTATTGGAACATAAAGGCGTACAGCTCACACATCTCATATATTCTGATACTTTAAATGCTGAAATTTCACTGCTGTAGTGAACAAATATCCTCATGCACTTTATCACTGTCCTAGCTACTGCATACCTTCATGTCGGGTGCATTTTATGCTTCATTTGTGGTTTAATTTTCTCATGTTTTCAGCTTAACTTTCAGGCTTTGCATTACTGGCTCTGAACTGCCGCGTTTGTCTGTTTCTTGGGCGCCAGTCAGTAACTATTTGCGCAAAGTTCTCCCAGATAGTGTGACCATGACATATCTGGATATTTAGTGATGGATTCTCTTAAGACACAACGAATGTGACAGCGGCTCTAAACAAAGGATCAGCTGTTCTATCAATTACAGTGCTGTGACCGCCACCCGCGCAACTGGGAGATTTTTAACCTAGGCCTCAATGGAGCGTAACAGGTTTTTCCTAAAAATCTTCTCTCATACCTGAGATAAATTCATATATCCGGTACTTTACCGGATTCTGTTCGGCCTTCATCCGGCGGAGAACAGACTCGAGTAATCTGATATATTACAGATTTTCATACGACTTCTGAAACAGATATTGCCTGGGCTTACAAAATATATAGGTATATATAACTTTCGTATCATTCAAGGGGTGTGGTGGATCTGCAATTTTGAACAAGTAGTTCATCACATGACTCGAGAATGGTGAGATGCGTTGGGGTTACGTCGGTAGACTTTAGCTGATTGGCTGACGAAGTCACGTGATAATGATTTCTGGAAATTCTCTCTTGCAGTTGCCGAAAGTAGGTTGAACATGGATACACACGATCCCAGGGTCAGTCTTACCGCGTATATATGACCGATATGGTTACAGGTTGTTTCAGAGGGAGGAAAATCGCCCAGTGACGTCAGTGTATCATACAGAATACCTTATAAATGCTAAAGTAAAGGTAAACTTACACCGCAATGGACTTCTGTCATTGATGTTATATTAAGGGGGAAATAACTGTGTTGTATATGTTGTGTTCTCAGTAATGAAAACGAAACCTGGTTATTATTACAACATGTGATGTGGTTCTTTTGTATACCGCAGTTAACCAGTTCATGGAAATCCCTCCAGGTTCCGAAAGGGCACGTTGACGCATCTTAGCTTTTTCAAATTTGCATATGACCTTTGTGACGTCACATAAAGGGCCCCGTAGACCCTTTGAAAGAGCTAATTTGGTCGCAGTGACCTTGAAAATTTGCATATGACCTTTGTGGCTTCAAGCAAGCAGCACGTAGACAAAATGATCCATGGAGAATGACATGCCATAAATATCGCACACCCTCATTGACCCGCTTATTAATAGGCAGGTTTCGTAATCTGCTCCAACTGAAAAGGCAAATTGAGGCCCCTTGACCTGAAAAAAAATTGTATATGATCTGTGACGTCACTTCCGGTACCGGAAATGTGAAACGTGAAATTGAGGTCCCTTGACCAACCTGTAACCATTTCGGCCATCTATACGCGGTAAGACTGATCCTGGGATCGTGTGTATCCATTTCAGACTACTTTCGGCAGTTGCAAGAGGGAATTTCCAGAAATCAATACCACGTGACTTCGTGACTACCGACGTAACCCCAACGTAACCCGCCATTTTCGAGTCATGTGATGATCTACTTGTTCAAAATTACAGATCTACTACACCTCTTGGATGATACAAAAGTTATTCATACCTATATATTTTGTAAGGCCAGGCAATATCTGTTTCCGAGGTATGTATGAAAACCTGTAATTTATCAGAGATTTCGAGTCTGTTCTCCGCCGGATGAAGGCCGAACAGAATCCGGTAAAACACCGGATATCGCTCCGCGATAATGGAGACACACGATTCGCAAGTCATCTTATGGATGGCGAAGTGTACGCAAATGGTCCCTCAAATATTTGCATATGACCTCTGTGACATCACATCCGGTTCAGGTCACATGACCGGAAGTGACCGTTGATCGCTGCGCATCATTTTTATTCTGCATTTTGTGAATGCGCAGGGGTCTATGATCAATTGCGGTCACGTGACCGGAACCGAAAGTGACGTCACAGAGGTTAAATGACTATATATTCATTTCCCGCACACAGTAATTTCAAAATTTTTTAGGTCAAGGGACCTCGAGTTCACGTTTTTAAGCTACTATGGTTTGCAGAATAACTAGGAATTACGTAATCAGAGGATCATCAGTATGTCCATTTATTCAACATTTACGAAAACAGAGAGAACTGAATGCAAAATTCATGTGTTTTAACTACCGGTACCGCTAATATAAACAGTGTATTTATGACAACTGCTTCACCCTATCACCATGTTGAAGTGGCAATTTTTCACAAATGTCATTTTCAAAATATTGTACCTGTCACAGACCTAGCTCATGTGGAGTTATTTCACTGCTAAATGAATGAATCTCATGTTTCTAATGAAAACGTGGTACTTTACTGAATGTTCGCGTAGAGAAAAAAGGTGTGTATTTTGCCTATAAATAACCGGAAATCTATAACGAAAGTTGCATTTCGTCGAATTGACTAGACTGGATGAGTCTCTATTTCATATGTACTATTATTAATAATAAAATGATCTTTAATAAATAGAATGAGAAAAGAAAATGAAAGCATTTCTTAATAGGCAGAGTTACTTCCTCTTGTTTCCTGTTTAAAATACATTATGAAACAGGGGCTGGATCCAGTCTGCGAATTGACCGAATAGTACGAATTAACTGGATAGATTGCGTGGAAAATACTGGGAATGTTGTTAACGTTTCATTTTTTCCTTTAAGTATTGAACAGTCGTATAAATTGTACTGGTATATGATTGCCAAGATTTTAGCCAGATAGAACAACACGACATTTTTGAAAATCTGATAAAATTGTCTGCTAAACAATAGAAAACCCTAGAGAAACTGTAAATCTCTGATCTTCTGCCATACATATACGTATAGACTTTCTGAAAAAAACCCCAACTGATTAAATGACCATATATACATTTCCCGAACACAATTGGTCCCTTAATGTCAAATTGCAATGTATACTTCGAGTCTATTGAAGTGAATATGATGAAGTGCTACTACTAATACAGTACTAATACAAGATAGCAATTATTTTCCTCACTCAAACCAGAATGATGAATATACAATCACATCATTTAACAGAAGGTCCTGTTATTCACATTCATGTTTCAATAGAATTATCACCAATAGAACAAATCTTGTGTACATAAATTTAAAGATTATTTTCTTTAGAAATTCTCAACGCCAAAATAATCGTGGTCCCTTTGACGGGAATTGGCCCACACATTTTCATTTGTAACAATTACGGTATGGCTGTTATGATCATATAACACTCGAAATCTGGGAATTGTGGTGTTTTCACTCCGGCCCATGCAGATACTTCAATATTGGGTGAGGACAACACATTTAAATGTATAAAGGAAGCAACTAGATAATATCTATTTTGCTAAATTTTCATATAAAAAAATCGCTGTCATATTACTTTCTGAAAATATGAGGGTGAAAATTAATAATGTACGACATTGCCTAAACAGGAAAACCTTGATCATACTATATTATTCCTTGTTTTATCTTACTGCAGCATTGTACATGGGGTAACACGTTCCCAGCACACCTCAGGCCTATAGTCGTGCTCCAGAAAAGACTTATTCGCTTAATAACTTCTAGTAACAAATACCCTCATACCTGTCCTTTACTTGAGCAATTAAACATCCTACCGTTTCATCAAATCAATGACCACCTGATATTGTTATTTACCCACAAATCTTTTCACACACCATTCCATAAGCTATTTTACAAAACTATCATTAGTTCGCTGCTACCCCACACGCCAATGCGACCTTAATCTCTACAGAATACGAGTATTTTCAAATCTATCATATTTTTCTACAAAAACGAAAGCATCGATCGCGAGTGTGGATCTCATTGCCCACCGACATAAAAGCCTCCACATTTGTACTTCACTGTATTGTTAATCATATGATCCATCGAGCCCTCAGAATTGTCAAATTGGCAGAATTTCACTATATGTACAGCGTCGTAATCTCGATCATATATTCACCGTATATGTATACATATATTTATTGCATATATTTATATATACATATAGTAAATAATTACAGCCGAAACTGAACACCTGTATGTATCTTTCCTTAAGCCCAAGTCCCACTTAAGCGAAAATGTTTACGAAACTTTGCGATCTATTGGTCGTAATGTTTCGTAATAAATCGCTTTACAAAAGCCGATTTTTCCCGTCATTTGGGGCGAATAGATACGACATGTTTTACGAATAATTACGACTGTTTGCGATGCAGTTACAAAGAAATACGATACTTTTACGACAGTTAGAGATATTCGCACCCAAATTTAGGCGAATCAGAGCGAAACAGTTGCGAATATGTGCGATGTATTTGCGAACATTTACGAAGTGCATACGACTACTTGCCATTATTTCACGATGTCTTGCGAATACGTACGAAGGTTTTACGACGTTTTTAGGACGTTGTTATGACAGGTTGGGTCAAATATTTACGATTTCTTCGTATACAATCGTTTCCTAAGTAAAGCCCAAGTCCCACTTAGGCGAATTCCTTTACGAAGCTTGACGATTTAAGGTCGTAAGTATTGGTAAGATTCTCGCAAGCTATTCGTAAAGACATTCGCCAATTTCAAAATGTTCAAAAAATTCGCCAAGCAATGCGATTTTGCTTTAAGTCTCAAATATTCGTAATTTTATCGTAAACAATCGTAAGTCGTCGTAACTACGTTGTAGTGCATCATAATTAAGTCGTAATTTAATCGCCTTATTTGTAACAGTTCCGTTAATAATCGTCAAGAGAAAAATAAACAATAATAGTTACGATAACTTACGACAGGAAACGATGGTATACGAAGTAATCGTAAACATTTTACCCAAACTGTCATAACAACGTCGTAAAAACGTCGTCAAACCTTCGTACGTTTTCGCGAGACATCGTGAAATAATGGCAAGTAGTCGTATGCACTTCGTAAATGTTCGCAAATACATCGCACATATTCGCAACTGTATCGCACTGATTCGCCTAAATTTAGGTGCGAATATCGCTAACTGTTGTAAAAGTATCGTATTTCTTTGTAACTGCATCGCAAACAGTCGTAATTACTCGTAAAACATGTCGTATCTATTCGCCCCAAATGACGGGAAACCGGTTTTTGTAAAGCGATTTATTACGAAACATTACGACCAATACATCGCAAAGTTTCGTAAACAACTTCGCTTAAGTGGGACTTGGGCTTTAGCGTATCTATTAGTATTTATTTTTCATTTGACGATTATTAACGGAACTGTTACCAATAAGGCGATTAAATTACGACTTAATTACGATGCATTACAACGTAGTTACGACGACTTACGATAAAATTACGAATATTTGAGATTTAAGGCAAAATCGCATTGCTTGGCGAATTTTTTGAACATTTTGAAATTGACGCGGCGATAAAACCGTGGCGACGATTTTCTTACGAATTGAAGCAATGGCTTACGAATCATGGCGAATGTCTTTACGAATAGCTTGCGAGAATCTTACCAATACTTACGATCTTAAATCGTCAAGCTTCGTAAAGGAATTCGCCTAAGTGGGACTTGGGCTTTACACCGCTGTAGCCAGTCGCATACTTTCGTAAATAATATCATGCAGTTTGGTATAGAACAAGCCCCTGGGGTTCTATTCCCTCCATTTATATACAGACGCGTATTACACGCTTAAAACTAAAGTGTTGAAACATAGTCGTAGAGTGTTGAAATAAATCTCTTGCTGTGTCCACAGGGACAACACTTAAAGAGCAGTCCCTGTGGACACACTTGAAGGGTTATTTCAAAACTTTACGAGTAAGTTTCAACACTTTAGTTTTAAGCGTGTAGATATTATGTTTGTATATACATTGATGAAATGGTGAATAAGCGAATACGAATAAGAATACGAATACTTTATTACTCCCAGACCAGATTCACTGGTATTAGGGGTGAAAACAGAATAATACAGTGGTGGACAGGATGTCAGGTACATTCTAGTACATGAGACAATATACAAATGATAATTTATGTATAGATTCAGCTTGTAGTACTTGTCGTTACTATCTAGTCAAATGGTTCATCAAAATCACTCTTGGGCTTGAACGCTTACCAAAGTCATAGCCCTTTGAATAAACCTACTTAAATTTATCAATACATTTTTCGAAGGGTTATTGAACAAATCCTTTGTCTTAAACTCATTGGGATATTTATAATAATATGATGGTATATATCTATTTCTGAGTTCTTCAAGTCGAGTACAGTAAAATAAAATATGAGATTCATCTCCAATATCTCCACTCTCACATAATATACATACTCTATTCTGACTAGGGACACCAGTCCAGCGACCTGTTTCAATCGGTAGCCTATGATTGGATGTTCGAAATTTAGTCATGCTATGTCTCAGTCCAGGAGGCAATACAGTGAGGTAATTTTCTAAAGAAATTTGTTGTTTAAATATTTTGTAAAACTCTGTTTTAGACAATTTATTTATTTCTTCATGCCAATGTTGAAAATACTGATCAGTTAAATTTTGTCTTACGATTGAAACAAGCCACTTTACACTACTAAACTGCTGGGAAGCCCAAATATATGTTAAGCCACAATCATTTAATATCAATTCTATCTTATTTAACCATGGCGATTTTCCTGGAATATTACACCTCAGAATGTGATAAACTAAACTGGAGAGTTTTTCAGCTTTTCCAGAGACGATTTTTGCCCACAATGTTATCATACGTACACAAACATCAATTGCCAAAGGCACCCTACCAAGTTCCCCGTAAACAATACCACTAGGGGTACTCCTCTTTATTCTAAGTATTTTGCTACGGAAGAACAAATGCACCTTTTCAATATCATCAATTTTCTCATAACCCCATATTTCGCTAGCGTATAACAAGACTGGCTTAACCATTTCATCAAATAATTTAACTTGACAGTCAATTGGTAAATCCATATTTCTGACTTTTTTCAACACACCAAACATTGCTTTAGTAGCTTGTGAGACAAGGTGTTTACGAGCAGATAAGAATTTTCCATTTTTCCTAAATGGTATACCTAAATAAGTATAAACGTCAGATATTTCAAGAAGATTACCATCAAGGTAGAATTTCGCTTTTGATCTTCTTCCCTTACCAAATACCACTATTTTGGTTTTCGATAGATTTACCCTCAGCCTCCAGATTTTACAATAAATTGAGAAATTATGCAGCATATTTTTCATCTGCAATCAATCAATCAAACAATCAATCAGGCTTTGTTGGCGCATGCCTGAATGAACTGAGGAGAAAAGCTGACCATGAAAGTAATCCGACCAGCCACCCGACCATCATAAAATCCACGAATATAGACATGTCGAATGCGCAAAAAGAATACGGTACAAAATAAACATAGATATACAGGTTCATAGATGTGAGTATCTGTCGGTGTCCTCGCCTCTTGGATTACAGGGGTGGACACAAGAGTGGGAGAAAATACAGAAAATGGTGGAAAAAAATTGTGACAGGCAGACGTCCATCCAGAAAAATTGGTGCCCAGTTCCCTCTACTCCCCATCCACCCCTGCAATCTAAGAGCCAGGCTATATCGACTTTCTGAAGAATATGTAGCCCGATATGTTGAGAAAACAATTTTCTCTGACAGTAGGTCTATTTAAAATACAAAACTCATATAACAACAGTCATAACATCGCCAGGTCCAGGTTTCATGTTTTGTAGACATTTTTTAATCATCGTTGAGATTCTGTTCTCGTCTACCGTTTCAATAATGTAAACACAGGGAAGAACCACTCCACCTCCTTCTTCAGACCAAAGGGGCCAGGGGACAAACGACTTCATTGGCGGACCGGATAATTCACTGGAATGAAGAGAAGTGTAAATTTGGTTATTGCATTCAAACCGATTCATGACCAGAAGCACATGTTTTACATTACCTGATTAAGTGTTCAGTCGGATAAGAAAGTGCTGGTATTCCTGTGAAGAACTTACCGGGAGGTTATTGTATTTCTTATTAAATTGTGGTTTATTATGGTGACTTACTTACTCACTGTTAGTACTTTATCATTGTTTTGATCATTATTCTGCTTCTCAGAACAGAATAATTGATTGAACCCAACGATTGGAAGCAGGTTCTACATGGAAATATAATTTGTTCAACATATTCAGCAGGTTGCTTTATTCACTGAGGGAAATAAGGTGGTCAAAATGACCACTTTTCGGTGGTCCAGCAATTGTACCCGAGTCGTTACCCTTAGTGGTCTGGTCAAGAAGATGGCCACTTTGATGGTCAAGAAAATGACCATTTTGATGATCCAAGTGAAAATTCCAAGTTCAAATCTCGACTAACTTCTGGTTTGTAAGCACCCATTTCCCTTGCCCAAAATAATATTTACCCATCCCGATTTCTGCAAATGCAATATGACGACGCAGCAAACCAAAGTAGTCCGTGAGCTACTAGGGGTCACCTTGCACCTGCCCTCCCCTCCCGTGTGTAGACCACGACTTGCGGGATGTCCACGTCATCAGTTCGAGTACTGGCCAAAGTGGGCATTTTGATGGTGTGAAGGAACGTGTTTGGGTACAAGAGATGGACCATCAATGGTCCAAATGGACCGTGTGGGGTGTCATCTTGTAGTTTTCTGCATGAAGACGACGGAGGGTATGTTTTTTTGGAAGTCGCATTGTGCAATTCATGCGCAGTTGCACAGTATTAACGAAAGATATCATTTTGGTCGTAGGCAGTGACGTTTTTGGGCAATCAAGGGACCCATGTTTGGTCCAAATGGACCGGTTGGGGTATCATAGTGAAGTTTTCGTGGGGTACAGTCGGACTGGAATGTTTTTTTATTGGAGGTTGCGCCAACTTGCGCATGCGCAATTGGGATGTTCATTCTTGAGGTGTGGAGGTGTATATTTCAGATATTGAGGTTCTATATCTCATCCAAAGAAGGAGTGTAGGGTGTCATCTTGAAGCTCTTGAAGCTGGTGTAGACCACGACTTCCGTGTCATCTGTGACCTCATTGGTGACGTCATCAGTATGAGTGGTAGCGAAAGCGACCATTTTGGGGGTGCGTAGGGGTGTGTTTGAGGGACTGAGGAACAATTCCTGGTCCGAATGGGATGTGTGGGGTATCATATAGAAGCATTCATGTGGTCGTGTGGGGTTTCGTTGTGAAGGGTGTGTGGGTTAGCGTCGGATTGGACTGGTGTGTAGCCTAGTATCATCATTCTGTGCATGCACAGTCTGGCACAGACCAAACTACAGAGCTCGGAACTGTGGGATGGATCGGTTGAGAGTTCGGAGCTCTCGGAGCTCTTGGAGCTCGAAGCTCTTGGAGTGGAAGCTTGGAGCTCAGAGCTCGGAAGGGAAATCGCACACATTCGCACGCACCTGTGGTACACCCTGTACCATATAGGACATAGGGTACACCAGGGTGTGGACGTCACTTCCGAGCTCCGAGATCCAAGGGCTTCAAGCTGCGACTCCAAGAGCTCCGAGGTCTCAACCGATCTATCCCACAGGTCCGAGCTCTGTAGTTTCTCAAATGGCGGCTTCTGATTGGACAAGACCTCTATAGTACTGCCGGACTGTGCATGCACAGAACGATGATACTACGCTATACACCAGTCCAGTCCGGCGCTACCCCACGAACCCTTCACAACGAGACCCTACGCGACCCATTCGGACCACGGATGTTCCACCTCGAGGCTAAACTTCCATTCAAGTGCCCTTTTCTACTATTTCCTGTCTGAGCATGCTCGCCGTATCCCCTACTTCCACGGCACACCAGACCAGTCGGACGCTATCCCACTAATGCTTCAATATGATACTCCACACGTCCCATTTGGACCAAAAAATGTTCGTCAGTCTCTGTCATGGACGGTTTCGCTACCACTCGTACTAATGACGTCACAGATGACGTAGACATCCCTCAAGTCCTGGTCTACACACCGATGGCTTTACTTTGACACCTCAGTCACACGACGTATTTTGACAAGAATGGTTCCTCAATCGCTCGAAAACACTCCCAAGCATCCCCAAAATGCCCGCTTTCGCTACTACTCCTATTGTTGTATGTATGGATAAGTGATTGAGGCGTGAGTAAGTAGGCAAATGCGGTATGAGTGAGGCCCGAGTGAGGAAGAGAGAGGGCGAGTGAGTGTGAATGAGTGCGTTGGGGGAGTCATGGAGTGAGTGGGTACTCTGACATCCATCTGCCCTGTCATTCGTCATCAGTGCAGGATAATCCCTGTTCCCCCTCCAGGGGTTAAATAACTAATACGAGCCACTGATAGTGAATTTCCGTTATTTCATATGGGGGTAAAGTGATTTAAACATATAATTTCGAATTTGTCCTAATCTCTTAATCGCACTACGGTGGTCCCCACCTCACCGTCCAGGTTGTACCAATTTTCCGATCACTGTTTATATCTCACCAAGTTATTTCACCAAGGCCTTTGTCTAGGATCTCCCAAAACCCTCTGGCAAGTCCTTTGGGAACATGCCCAACAGGTAGTCCGGCAACTTCTCTCAATTTCAGCCATGGTCTTTGTCTATCAAAGGCCTCTTCCTTTCACTCTGGCGGAATTTTTTCCGTTATGAAAACCATGCATGAGTGTTCATCAAAAGTATTCCCATATTCTTTGAATACATTTAAGGGAATGTCCATAGGTGGCGCTAATTGGAAGGCATGGTAACCCTTGATAACGGACTTTTCCAGGCGTATATTCTTCATTTCTGCAATGATAGAAAGAAAATGAAACTTTCAGAGATACTAACCTTAGGGCATGATCCCAAATGGCACACAAATGTCTTCGCTTCCAAGGGAAGCATCCTACGTGCAGCCACGAACTACATGAATCGCAATATACCCAGAGAGCCCCATCATCATCCTCATCCTCTGTTTTGTGGCATAATTTGCAGCTCTCCAATGCCCGGACTTTCTTTGAAGGTGGAGCTTTCGCAGAAGCATTTTTCTTCTTCTGCTTCTCATCTCTCTCTCGGCAAAGCCCCTCAGCTTCTCCAGTTGGTTTTCCTCCATCAGTCTCATGGATGACTGACTTGTCAAATAACTGGGTAATCTCTGTGACAATTTATCCTTTTGTGGTTTTGGTTTCGAAGCTGCTGATGGATAGGACAGGATTTTCTCAACAGTGGATTTTGTTGGTTGTTTTTGCTCACTGTTGGCGCTTTTGGGTGGCTGTGAAGTGGGGGCAACAGAAACAGGTTTGTGGTCCTTCATACGAACCAACTTTCGCCAGGCATCGAAGCAGGGACTTGCGCCCTCTATGTCGTACCCTTCCTCTTCCCGACGAGAATACCTCTCCTTGTCTTCGTCCTGAAGGCATGATTCCAAAACTCGAAGGGCTTCGGATGCTGCATGACAGTTGGGCAATTGGTCATTTCTTTCTTCGGTCTGGGATTTTCGATAAGTCTCCGACGGAGCGAATACTGAAGAACGTATGGCCTGCGGGTTTACAGGGTAGATGCCGGTCTTGTGGAAGCTGGTCACGACGTTGGTAGGGGTTATCGCGTGCAGCCACGCTGATTTAAACACTCGACAAAAGTGCAGCTTTGTCAAGTTGGTTGCAGGATTCTCTTGTGTGAATGAACGTGTCGCCGTGTACCAGGCTTGCTTCAAGTTAGCGAAGAAACAGTTGTCTAAAGGTTGGAGGAAATGGGTAGCATTTGGGAGAAACTTAAACAGTTCAATTCCATTTTCTTTCGCGAATCTGAATGTATGGTAATCTGTGGGAGTCAACAGAGTCGAACAATAGAATCTGTGGTCTTGCTGGAGGAAGGTTTGGAATGAAGTGATTAGCCAACCAGCTGTAGAAAACTTCGGTGTTCATCCACCCCGACTCACTCATAGCACCCCCTTCATACCCAATTCCACCGGCAAATAGGTTTTTACCAGCAGGATGTCGTTTTCCAGGGAAGACGATGAACGGAGGAATAACTGTACCAGCAGCACTACAGCATGCCAATACAGTTATTTGTTGTTTACCATCTGCTGCTGACAGCTGAGGTGGCTTACTGTTCCTGTCAGATGGCCCGATCACATACCCAGGTTTGCCTCTAAGCGCGAATCCACTTTCATCGCAGTTCCAGATGCGATCTGGTTTGTTGAGTATTCCGAGGTCGGACAGAAACAATTCATAGGCTAAAAACCACCCATCTACGTCCGCTTGTGTGACCTTTGATCTCTGTTTAGATAGAGGCTTTGCCTTGACCCTTCGGATCTGGGGGTTACGCTTCTTAAACTCTCTCCAAAATCTCAAGCCTGGTTCATTATCCTTGAATGGGTTTGGGCGCTTTTCCTTTGCCAGATATTTCTGCACCGACGAAAGGAATTCATCTACAGTTAAACCGAAACCTCGATTTGACATTTCAATCAGGTAACTGGTGAATGATTCTTCTTCATTTCGCGTGAGCACGGTATGGCGGCCATTCTTGGTAGTGTCTAGGTCTACCTCTCCGGATAGTCGCCTCTGAAGTGCAGATTTAGACACATTACACTGTTCCGCCGCTTTACGCAGAGACATGGAGTTATTTCTGATATTGTGCAGAGCTGCCCTGTATCGCTCTTTGACGTCTTGCTCTGCCATGTTGTTCGTGGATATTTCTGAATTAAGAATGAAGAACAGAGCGGTTCTTAACACTCTAATTTAAATACTCTCACAATATTCAGGATTGCAACATCACGAAAATCATCTAGGAGATACCCTGATCCGTGCAAAGTAGGACATAAAGGCTAAGAGCTCAGTTGCGGATGTATCTTATGCTACCCTTGACTTCGATAACCCACCAGACATTGCCGGAGATGACCGCACATTGCCGAAGAGGACCGTGTCATTGCTGAAGAGTCCCGGACATTGCCGAATATTGCCGGACATTTCTGGAGAATCAGACAAAGCGACCACAGGCATATTTGAAGTCTCGTTGGCAAGGGACTACTTTCTGTCCTCGAAGGCTTCTTTCCGGAAATAAACGCATCACCGCTGGACATTACCGCATCACCGCGGAGGAAAATATTGAACTTGACCTCTGTGACCTCCATGATGCAAGTATTCAAGAGTTACCTTCCCCGGCAAACGGGGAGTCAATCGGTCCTTACCCTACTACTGATCTCCTTCCGAATATTTGACATTGAAACCTGTTTAGTTTTGGTAATAACTCGCGTATTTTCAACTCGAAATTACCAAGATATTTGTCGGAAAAGAATAGCCTTTGTATCGCCGTGGGGGATCTATCAGTGGAACCACATCCCATTTGGAATCACAAAATGCTCCAACGATTGTGTGTAGAGTTACCTCATTCTCAAGTAGCGGTGCCTATGTTAATGATTTGAAGGGAATAGCAAACAATTTTTCAATCAATCAGTTGATGAACCTTGCTAAATATAATAACAGTGCGCATAAAGTAGGCCTAAGTCAGCCAAGGATCTATTGATCTTAATCCATAAACTAAATTAAATATGAGCTGTTTTGCCGATTATTTATTACAAGCGTCTAGTCCGTCATTCATAATCCAGCCGTCGTCCATTAGAGAATATCCGCGTCCATAATCCGAAGACCTATTCCATTTTCCATATAACAGTATTAGCACCAAATTCAAAAAGACAATCATAGTATACATAAACATAGGCTTGTTTCCTGCAAGAGAGAAGCGGTCAACAGTTTTCAATGATGCCGGCAAGACATCATGATGTTCCAAAAATATCAAATCCGTATCGCTGATCAGTATTCTTAATCCGTAATATTCGTTTTAGAGTCGTTATCCAAAAAAGATGTATCTCAGTCACGCTTTGATTGTGACTGTTCAGGTGAAAGTTTTGACATATGACTTGTTTACTGGATACTTCTGATACTATAGTTAAAACTATAATCCTATAACTGTAAAGTCAGGATGTCCGAGTGCTCTAAGGCGCCAATCCTAAGTGCTGGTCTGCGCAATGCAGGGCGTGGGTTCGAATCCTACTCCTGACACATGTTTTTTTTTGCATTTACATCTTTCGTATTATACCATATCTGCTCTGTATTATATGCCCTGTATTATACCATGTCTGCGCTTTAACATCTATTTCCATGCCCTTTTCCCACAATTCTCTGTCTGCGCATGCGCAGAATGTTGAACACGAACGACACACTAGTCCAGGCGGATGGGCCCTCACGACTGCTTCACATTGATACCTCACTCAACTCCATCAGACCACGAGTGGCCCACCTAGATCCCAAACGTTATTTCCATACACTTTGTCTACCGCTCATGTGCAGAATGACAATATTTCAACCCCACACCCAGCCCATGAGATGCGACTTCACAAATGCCTCACCTTGATACCTCATGCGACCCAATCGGACACTGCAGCGTATTTGAATTATGGGGACTACTTTTTCTCTGCGGAGACACACCGCATAACCGCCAGACATGACCGCATCACCGTGGAAGAATTCAAGGTCAAAGGTTGCTGGAACTTGTGGCCCAGAGGACAAAGGCCGTGAATGACCGCTTTCTATACTTTAACCTGCAAAAGCGCCTCCCTGGCGGATGGAAGGTCCCCCCCGGAAAAATGGGACTTTAAATACGCTTTCTATACTACTCATACATCTACGTCTAAACTTCATGGGGAAACATGAGCCATATAGAAATGGGCAAAATAGGATATAGGTGGAACTTTCAAGACATTTCTAGGAATGTATATAACTTCGTGGTGCAAGGCGCTTATACGTTTTTTTTTATGACGGTTGTTAGATGAGGTTGTACAAGGATAGCTGGTTCTGTCCATCCAATAACATTTCCATATGAGCTGTTTTGCCGATTATTTATAAACGACAGGTGAAAGTTTGAAAAGGGAGACAACTCATTGCTCCGTTTCACAGTTGATTGTAAGGTAATAGTTCACAAGTTTCTCGCGTTTTTAGACACCGTTATCACTCAGTATATGTCATATACGTCGGGGTTTTTTTTATGCCCGTTGTTAGATGAGGTTGTACAAGGATAGCTGGTTCTGTCCATCCAATAACATTTCAATATGAGCTGTTTTGCCGATTATTTATAAACGACAGGGGAAAGTTTGAAAAGGGGAAACAACTCATTGCTCCGTTTCACAGTTGATTGTAAGGTAATAGTTCACAAGTTTCTCGCGTTTTTAGACACCGTTATCACTCAGTATGTCAAATACGTCGGGTATTGCAAGGCCCGTTATAGTGCAAGGCCCGTTATACGTTTTTTTTTAATGCACGTTGTTGAGGTTGTACAAGGATAGCTGGTTCTGTCCATCCAATAACATTTCGTTGTATATCTGATATCTCCAGTTTCAGTTATGGATTGGCCAAACTTGCGGAATACCTTACTCATGGAGTAACAAGAACCATATTCATTTTGAAGTGAAATGTTAAGGTCAGAATGTCGCAAATTAAAAAATCAGGGACTCGTCAAATTGGTATCTATTGTAACTCCAGTTCGGCGGGGAAATTTAATTTGCAACGAAAAGCCTCATGTCTGTCCAGCCTAATGTCCGTCGTCTGTTCAATTTTGATGTGCGATATATCTAGTTAGTTACGTTAAGGATTGGCACCAATCTAGCTTTGTGTTTTCATTATCCATGCGTCCAGGAAGAATCCTTTTCATATATCTTTCGGTCAAAGTAAATGTGACCCGAACGCTAGTGGATCAAGTTAGTTGAAAATTTTCATATTCGCGCTTTTAACTCGATTCACTTCAGACATGGCCGTGGAATGCGAATAAATTTCAACTCTTATATACTCGTGACAAGAAATAACCCTATTAACTATGTCGGGTTCATCCCTCTGGCTTGATTCTTCCATATTCTGATGTCTATAGTACATGGATTTTCACCAAACTGGGGTATACCGGTATTTATGGAAACAGTGTAACAAAAGTAAGTTTCCCCCAGGGCGTTGTATGATATGTCCCAAGATATTTGCCCGATCACGATGAAATTATGCATACACTATCCCAGTAATGAAGCCGACAGGGTGTATCGATGATTATCCTGTAGGTGCAGTTGTGCTCTAATGAGCATGCGCAAAATGGAACTCAGTCGGATTTTGAAAATTACACAAACAGATTCAATCACATTTTTCAATGGTAAATGATCATTCCATTGATCTTTGTGCAAGCCATTGAGACGTTTTCAGTTTTCTTTTGTTTGACATTTTCAGCCGTTTTTTAAGACCCCGATCGCGCGGCATGCAAAGAATGATCTTGCCACGAAGAAAGTGATTGGTCGACGAAAATAGTATTAGAATTTTTGGGGTACACGCAGACCTGTACCTGAATGCGAATTTTGTGATTCGCCGATCTTGTCGTTGCATGGTTGCCCTGGGCCTTCCTTTTATCGGCAAATGCTTCCCATCTCCAATTCGGAGAAATTTGGCTTGTAATTTATGAATTACATTGTTTGTGTAATTTCCGACCGAGTTCCAGTTTGCGCATGCTCATTACAGCCAACTGCATCTTTGATACACCGTGTCGACTTGATTACCTGAGATAGTGTGTGCAAAATTTCATCGCGATCGGGCAAATATCTTGGACATATTATCAAAAACCCCTTTGGGGAAACTTATTTTTGTTGCACTGCATGTTTAGATCTGCAGGACCCGACAATCCATGAACTTTGTCTTCCCAATGCGGGATTCCCAATATTAATTTTGGTCAAATGTGCAGAATCCCGGGGATTGCGATTTCCTTGTTGTACGCCATGCGGTTAGACTTGCAGACAACAGCCTGAGCTGAGTATATACACTGCAATTAATTTATTCGACGAAAGACTCATTTGTAAAGTTAATTGTATTGATCAACCATGCATGTTCATATTCCAGCAAAATCTATTTCTGAAGTTCTTTATCATTTTGTCTCTTCAACGTCTTGGTCGGTAGGTCCACTATACCATCATCAGTATAAGTTTCGTCAACACTCGCCCCGTGAGGCTCCCGAGATTGACCTGGGTTGTCGTTTTGCACACTGCAGGTCATGATAAGAATATGGCTCAGCTCCTCAGAGAGCTTGTCCTAAGAGGCCACTAACCGGGGCACCCGTGGAGATCTCAGATGTGAAAAGGAATATGACCCCGTCCCTGGGGTCTCGGGGTTTAGAAGGAATAGTACTATTTCCGGGTGTGAGAAGAAGTAGGACCCAACGTCGTGGTATGATTGAAATAGTGTTGAAAGCGACGTTAAATCATATTCACTCACTCACTCCGTCAACACTCTCCCATGCACCCGCCCACCCCAAAATCACTGGACAAACATAAAGCCTTTCTGGTCGTTACACATAAAGTTTAGGTAAAGGAGAACGTGGGTTTGATATCAGGTGAAACGAAGACGTAGTTTAACTGAGAAAATTGTTCACTTCATTGTTTTCTTCTAGTATATAGTAGAGGGATACAAGTGTACTTTCTTTTCAACTCTTTTGCCCCAAAGAATGTGTGATGGTTACCCGAGAATAACTCCGTCGGACACTGGTGTGTGTATATCTATTGTCCAGGCCGGCGTCAGCTGCCCTTTATGACGTCAAATACACAGTCGACTCTGTGCTATTTTGGTACGTTCTATTTTTAAATGAACGTTTTTGTAGGCCAGTCGTACAGAATTATTCGTTTCGGTCGAAATTCCAATTTTATCCCATTTTCAAGCAATGCAAAAGGATTAGTTATTACTCAATGTATCATATATTAACTCGCAACCGTCTTTTAGGTAAATACTTTGCGATTATGTAAAATTATTGCTGTTTCAAAAGTAGCTTCTTCTAACGAGCCACGTCAGTAGTAGTAATAGAGTAAATTGACGCCCTAGCGCTTCACTGCGCATGCGCAGAACTTGGTGTGACGTCACAATGGGGCGTGTGCGCATGCGTGAGTGAGATATGTGAGTGGGGTGGGTTCAAAATGGCGGACACCACTCATTCCGGTGCACTGATTAACATGGGGGTGAGTGGGGTGGGTTTAAAATGGCGGCTTGTCATTGACATGTGGGTGAGTGGGGTGGGTTTAAAATGGCGGACACCACTCATTCCGGTGCACTGATTAACATGGGGGTGAGTGGGGTGGGTTTAAAATGGCGGCTTGTCATTGACATGTGGGTGAGTGGGGTGGGTTCAAAATGGCGGACACCACTCATTCCGGTGCACTGATTAACATGGTGTGGGTTCAAAATGGCGGCTTGTCATTGACATGTGGGTGAGTGGGGTGGGTTCAAAATGGCGGACACCACTCATTCCGGTGCACTGATTAACATGGGGGTGAGTGGGGTGGGTTCAAAATGGCGGCTTGTGGTGTTGTGTGTGTGTGTAAAATAAGTTGTGCCGCCATTTTCAACCCACCCCACTCTCTCCCATGTTAATCAGTGCACCGGAATGAGTGGTGTCCGCCATTTTAAACCCACCCCACTCACCGGAGTTGAGTATCCTCCATGTTGAACCCACCCCACTCAATAGTGAAAAACGTATAAAAGGAGTCGATTTTTAGGCAAAGGGTGTATTCAATTGCACTACTTTGTGGAGCACTCTGACTTACCTGACCTGACCAGCCAGCCTGCCTGCCTGCCTGCTTGCCTATCCGCTTGTATGAGACGAAAAGCATGAGACGTGAAGAAGATTTTCCCTTGGATCCAGCCGTACCGCCGGTTGAAGTCTTGCCTGAAGATGAGCGTGTCAAGGTCATTTATCAACGTCACTGGGGTACCATACGCCATTGTTTCCACCGTCACCGTCGTCTATTGGACTTGTATAATTTTCGGTTGGAGGACCTCACGTATCTTCCTACTTACGTCGAGAACATTTTTACAGATCAGGTCACTGCCTTCAAGTTGAATGTGACATTTGGGTACATTTTACGCCACAAGAAGACGGACCAACTTAGATATTTCTATCCCAGTAATAATTCGTATGTGTTTGACGAGCCATTCACCATCACGGATGCGATTTCTATGGAGCCGGTGGTCGAGCAACTCACTACATTAGACCCGTTGGAGTGGGCTCGGTTGCAACGCCCCAATACTGAATGGTTGGTGGAAAGGGTGACCAACGTTACATTTTTCGTCACGAAAATGAGAGATCATCCTATCGGTGCTCCTGTACTACTTCCTCCGTGGTTGCTTCATCGACACGGCCTGAATGCATTAACAGCAGGGAATCATGGGCCCTACAAAGACCGGAAATGTCTGTTTCGGTGTTTGGCCGTGCATCTGGACGAGTGTGACCCCCGGAAATGTGACACAGTGGCCGATGGCTATTGGGAAGAGTATTTAGAGCAGCAAGACATGGATAAGCGGCACTTCCGTGGAGTTCCCTTTAAGAATTTGGATGACGTGGAAACACTATTTGACATTAATATCTTTGTCTATCGATTACGATGCGAGGACGACGGTACATTTGTGGCTGAATTGGTTCGGCGATCAACAGAACGGTATGCTGCTACGATGAAGGTGAACGTCTACGACTACGGTGGAGTCAGTCATTTTTCGCTCATCTCCAATATGAGCCAGTACGCTCAGTCTTTCAGTTGTGGTCAATGCCATCGTGTCTTTAAAACGTCTTACAACTTACATCGCCACGAGAAAACCTGTGACAACAGTGTCAAGCGAGTCTATCCGGGTGGCGTGTATCATAATGCACCTACTATTTTCCAGGAACTGGCCGATGAGGGTGTGATGATACCGGAAGAGGACCGTTATTTTCCCTACCGGGCGTGCTATGACTTTGAAGCAATTTTGGAGCCCATGGACCTGTTTTCAGCTAAAACGCAGTGGACGCAGCGCCATATTCCTTTGAGTGTCAGTATTTCCAGCAACGTACCTGGCTATGACGCTGCTCCGGTGTGTTTCGTGTCCACGGGAGAATCCCATGACCTGATTACGCGGATGATGGAATATTTAGAGCAAGTGAGCGCGCGCAGTACGGAATTGTTGGTGGCCAAGTTCCAGGACGTACTGGACCAACTGGACGACCGCATTCCTGTACCCGGTGTAGCGTTCAGCGATGATGAAGAGTCCGAGTCCGAGTGCGAGTCCCTGCAGTCGCAGCCTCTGCAGGGGCAGAATGTGCCGCTACCTAAACCGTATGCGGAGAAACTGAAAGCCCGGTTCGTGCAGTACCTGACTCAGTTACCGGTGCTCGGGTTTAATTCTGGCCGTTACGATCTGAACATGGTCAAGGAGTTTCTCTACCCTTACTTGGCCCAGGCGAATACCGTCAAGTCGGTGATCAAGAAGATCAACAACCATATGGCCCTCACTACCACGTCACTGCATTTCCTCGATGTGCGAAATTACCTGGCACCCAATTGTAGTTATGATGCGTGGGTCAAGGCCTATAACTGTACCCAGACGAAAGGTTACTTTCCTTACACTTATATGACGAGCCTGGACCGCTTAGAAGACACCCAGTTGCCACCCCGGGAAGCGTTTTACAATGACTTGAAAGGGGAAGCTCTGTCAGAGGCCACTTACATCGAACTCCAGCAGGTATGGAACGATGAACATATGCAGACGTTACGAGATTTCCTCATATGGTATAACAACCTAGATGTGGTTCCTTTCCTGGAAGCGTCCGAGAAAATGGTGCAACTCTTTCGTCGCCAAATGCACGTGGATATCTTTAAAGAGTGCTTGAGTTTACCCGGTCTAGCCCTTCGCCATTTGTTTCAAGAGTGTTCCACCTACTTTTCGTTGGTACAACAGAAAGATGCAGACATGCATGATTGTCTAAAACAGAACATTGTGGGCGGCCCTAGCCTTATTTTTCACCGCTACCACGAGAAGGATGTCACGACACTGCCCAGTGGCAAACCCTGTGCCAAAATCATTGGCTTTGACGCGAATGCCTTGTACCTGTGGTCCCTCGCTCAACCCATGCCCAGTGGTCATTATACGCGTTGGTTGGCAGAAGGTCAGCATTTTACACCGCAACGGTCACCGTACAAACATCTCGCCGACCAGTGGTTGGACTGGGAAGCCTATCGACGGGGAATTTATATTCTTCACCAGACCAACGCCACAGAGAAGCGGATAGGAGATCGCCGACTCCCCGTCGATGGGTTTGCCCTTGTCCAAGGCACACCGGCTGTTTTCCAGTTTTATGGGTGTTACTGGCACGGCCACGAATGCCATTTCAGCGCGGGCCGTTTCAATGAGCGACGTGGAAAAACGGCGGAAGAATTACGCGAAGAAGTAGTGGTCAACGGAGATTATGTCAAAGAGCGAGGCTTCCATCTCATTGAGATGTGGGAGTGTGAATTTAACACCATGTGCAAGGCCCTGCCCCATTTACAACGGTTCCTAAAAGAGCGTGAGTACCCTTTGAGTCGTCGGCGACTGCTCAGTCTGCCCCAGATGTTGGACGCCATTCGTTCGGGACAGCTCTACGGCTTTGTGGAATGTGATGTGCATGTTCCCGACACTCTCAAGCCCCTCTTCGCCCAGTGTCCGCCTATCTTTAAGAACACCCTGGTGGGTCGGGATGATATTGGAGAGACCATGCGCGCCTATGCGGAGCAGCATGAAGTACTTCAGCAACCACGCCGTATGTTGATTGGGAGTATGTGGGCCGAGAAAATCTTGCTGGGCACCCCCTTACTGCAGTGGTACATGAACCACGGTTTGGAAATTACTCAAATCTATCAAGTGATCCAGTACGTACCTGAGGCTTGTTTTGCGGAGAATGCCGACCTCGTGACGAAGGCCCGTCGTCAAGGTGATCAAGACCCGAGTCAGGCCATCATGGCTGAATGTTGGAAATTGACTGGCAATGGTTATTATGGAAAGACAGTTACCAACCAGGATAAACACGTCAACGTGAACATTTGTAGTACTGACCAAGCCCGCAAAAAAAGTCAATTCTCCTCTGTTTCGGTCCGTGGAGGTCATTGATGACGACACTTATGAAGTCACTTTAGCCAAGAAGACTATCCGGTACAACTTACCCCTGCAGATTGGATGTATGGTCTACCAGGTGGCCAAGCTGAGGATGCTGGAATTCATCTATGATTTTATGGGTGTATATTTTAACCCCGCAGACTGGCAGTTGATAGAGATGGATACAGATTCGGCCTACATGGCCGTCTCCAACGCCGACTGGGAGTCCCTGGTGAAACCCGAGTTACGGGATCAGTATGAAGCGGATCGCGACCTGTGGCTACCTCGACGTGCGCACTACACCTACGATAAGCGCACACCCGGCCTGTTCAAGCTGGAGTGGAGTGGAGATGCTATGATTGCGCTCTCCTCCAAGACCTACTACTGTTACGGAGGAGATGAAGGAGCGGGAAATAAGTTTAGCTGCAAAGGCGTCAACCGACGCGATCCTAACATCGACAAAGATCTCTACCTGGGCGTGTTGCAAAGCCAGGCCAGTGCGAGTGGCACTAACCGAGGATTCCGGGTCGTCGACCACCAGATGCGGACCTATATCCAGCAACGAGACGCCTTTACTTTCTTTTATCCCAAACGAAAAGTATTGGCCGACGGTGTGAGCACCACTTACTTGGACTTGTAAAATGTCGAACACTAACTGTGGATACACAAATGTAAAAGTCACGATGGCCGAGTGGTCTAAGGCGCCAGTCCTAAAGGCTGGTCAGCAATTGCTGGTCGTGGGTTCGAATCCTACTCGTGGCAGAACTTTTTTGTATATATATATATATACCACTACTATTCTATGTGTACATACCCTACTATTTTGTACCCTGTATTTCTATTTTGTATAGTCTAATCCTTGTTGACTTAAATAAAAAAGAGAGAAAGTCAAAACCCATCATTGTGTTTTTTTCATCAATTTATTCAACGTCAGAACAACAACGTCATAACAATAATAAACAAGGGAGGTCTGCGCGCAGTACATTTTTAAGTTAACCAGAGAAATGGAGCATGCACATTAAAACGAGAGGCCGTCCAGTCATAGACGAGAACATCCCGGTCTTCGGCTTGACAATAATCATCAAACATATGTACAATGGTGGCCATAGAATGTCCTCTACTCCGGTGAGTGAGATAAAACACACAGTACTGTCCGCACACACTACTCAAGGGGCCTTGTAATCTTTGCGTATTCCAACGCCACTCTGTCGTAGAGACGTCCATGAATTTCACCAAATCGGCATGGAGGGGTGCAAGTCCGTAGGAATCAAAGTATTCGCCTTGGCCTTGGGTGTCCACGTACACAGCTATCCAATGTTCACCGGGTCGACTCCTCGGATCTGTATTCAGGATGTAGGCTGCATGGGTGGTGGAGAGGGTGGGAAACACATTGCGTGGAAACACACCTCGAAAGGGGATCTTGGCATCTCGCTGGAGTATGTCCATCAGCTGTTCTGTATCCATGTTTAGCTGGAGAAGTCACACAGCACGTTTCTTTGCTCATCCACGCTGATGACGTTATCAAACTCGGCGTAGCAAATCACGTTAATGGTGCTGGGTAGAGGGGTGGAGAAACGCAGTTCCAACCGTAGGTTTCCTTTCTTCAGTAAAGCCAGTTGATGATCGTGTTCCAAGGTAGGGGTGAGGTCAAAGGCGAACAATGTGTACCCATTGCTAAAGTCTTTTCGACTGATGGTATTGCCTTCGTCCTGGTTGTTTTGTCCTGTGGCTGTAAACAGGTTCAGGTAGGTCCGCACATAGTTTCCGTTAGTAAAGTCCGGTTGTAAGGGACGGGCTGGAATTTGATGGCCAGCCACGTGCAGTGCCACAAAGTTGATGTTGAAATGATCAAATTTGAACGGATTCTCAGCCCAATTTCCATTGAATGTGGTGTTGGTCACACACCCCAGGGTAAGACGTTTAGGCAGATCTCCTAGAAATAAATTCTCTCTGTTGGCCATCATCGTACCTGCGGGCACAGAGAACACCTTGGTCTGTACGCGTCGGATGGGATACAGGGCTTTTTTTTTCGATAAGGCTTGCATGTGACTCAGCAACACCCCCTGTTGCAAATCTACCGTACGGACAAACAGGGCTGCATCTTCAATGATGATGTTGTAATCGATAGCCCCATCCCCACCGGCCATTAAGGCAAACATAGGTGAGGAACGGATCAACTTGATCTTGATGGCTACACCGTTCATCATGTAGCGGTGTTGCATGAACAGATCGGCGTGCAGTCGTCCCATCATATCGATGGACTTGCTTTCTCTTGCTAATCTTTTACGTCTGGCGTACCCATTATTGCCAGGGAGTAGCATGTTCTGGTTTCCGGGTGTATCCCTGTAGTACAGCTCAGCTTGTAAGTGTGATAGTTTGGCATCACTGCAGTACGACAACAGCGTCTCCAGGTAGGCTCGATACGCATACGTATTGTTGGACGTACTGATGAGTCTATCGTTCAGACTGATATCCACCTGTTGGAACAGGGAGTGCAGCCAAAGATTCACCGGGGCTACATTCGCAGTGGCCAGTATGTCCGTCCCGTCCTTGTTCGTTATTTTAGCTTTCACGTACAAGTAGGTGTGGGCTAAATCCAGGTAGGCCGTATCTTTGTTTTCAATGGTAAATTCTACGGGACCCACTCCCGTCAGGCTAGCCAGGGGTCGATGTTCTACCCAACGTCCTTCGGCTACACTGGTTTGAGTGGGTGGAATAGTCCACAAATCCAATTCACTGTTGGTAGACGGACATGACTCGGAGTGAATGAAGGCCATTATGCGAAGATATCTCTCCTACTACTACTACTCTTCTTTTTCTTCTGGGGCTTAGTCCTTCTCCTCTGGGATGTGTGTCGTCGGTGTGTTGGCCGTCGACTGACTCTTCGCGGTGTCGGTGTTTGTCTTTTAAGGGCTTTGGCGATCAACACACTCCCAGCTTCTTTAGCCCGTCGTTTGAAGGCTTGTCGGGGTGCTGTGCCTTCCATCACATCACCGGCCACGCGCAATCCACTGCGTACCGCTTGTTTTCCTACCGCTTTCACACCCCGTGTCACCATGGGTAAAAATGTTTTCACAATGCTGCCCAGTATGTTTCCCAATCCGTGACCTCGTTGCATGCGTGCCCCACTAAACATGGGCAAGCTTCCTCCCGTTTGTTTCTTGTAGTAGTCGGCATAGCTGGTCGTATGACACTGGTAAGGTACGTACATTATACGAAGTGAGGAGAGCGGGTTTGTTGAAAAGCAAGTGTCAGCACCACTTTTCCTCGTTCGAATGGGATCGGGCGTCCCGTGTCATCTCTTATATCCACCGTGATCGTGTCGATATCGGTATGGCGTACGGGCAGGAACATGATAGGGTTGAAACTGTGTGTGGCTTGTTCGCCATACGTCTGGCTAATGGGTACCACCCGTAACAGAGGTGTGTTCATATCACCCACAATATGGCTGTCCACGGCATCCGAGTAGACGTACAGTCCGTACATACCTACTTTCATATCCATCAAATGAGTACCGTGGACAATGGTGCCCCCCTTCAAGACGCTGTGAGGCATTCTTAACATTTGCGTTAGTGTAGGACTGAGTTTCATGTTCACCTGACCGGTCAGTATGATAGAGCTCTTGTCGTTGTGTACGTTGACACCGAATAACACGTTTCTCTTGAAGCGCAAGGATATCAGTTTTGCTCCTTCTTCTACGCTCTCCTTTAGAGTATTGTACTCCATCAAGTCCATCAGACCCTGTATGAACTTCTTGGGCGTATCGTATTGGCCTTGGGGGAGAGTCAGTCTGTAGATTTTATCTTGGTAGGTCACTTCGTACCATACTTCGCCGTCTTGTACGTTGTACCATGAGTAAGGGTATTGAATCTCCACCAGTCCACATTCCCATCGTCCGGGTAAATGTAACGGTTGAGGTAATTGAGTGACATACTTGGTCAAGGTGTTGTCAGGAAACACATCGAGTGAACTATTACTGGGCAACGTCAGGTAAAACATGATGACGACTGAGTTGTTCTGGCTTCTGCACCGGGTTTTTATAAAGATTCCCAGGCCTTGGGTGCCTTAACTCGGCGTCGTGATCGACGTGGTTGTGGTAGGGTCGCTCTAGGGGAGGCATAGGGGTGAAATCGCCGTATTTTTTGCCGTGAGGGTGTTTTGGGCGGGGTCTGCGGTTGCCATTCACGTTCCCGGGTAGTGGGGAAACGTCGAGAGGGGGCTTGCATCCACTTCCAGCGTTCACGATTGCCTACCAATTCTTGAGGGATGTGTGTGTCTTTTAACGCCTGAGCAAAGGCTTCCCAGCCCGGGGGATTAGAGTGTTTGCGAGAACGCACCATATCGTTGATCAAATCGGTCATATGAGACCCCGGTACCACTTGGTTGCGAATCAGCAATTTTCCTTCATTGTTCCAACCCATATCGGCATGCTGTTTCACCCGCTCCAACAATAAACGCGCCTTGGTCTTGAAGGCTTTAGGCACACTGGCCAACACTTCCTGTTCCAGTTCAGGGGAGGCCGAGGATGACGGTGGGGGTGGTGAGAGTGGAGTAGGCGTGGTGATGGTGGTGGTGGTGGTGGGAGGTGGTGGTGGTGGTGTACTAGTACTACTTCCGCCTCCTCTATATTGATCCATAAACGTCTGGTACCTGTTCAGCGTATGATGGTAGAGTTGAATTTTCTCGTGATCGGGGAGTCGACGTTGGAGTATATTATGCATTTCTTCATCCAGAGACTGGAGTTGTTGCACGGTGGCCGGGACGGGATAGGGGGATTGTAAACTCTGTAACAGTCAAGGTTCGACCAGCATCATTTTTTTCGTATGCTCCATTTAGCGTCCTCCCAAGATGGACCCGAGTAACGGACCCAGTACAGTCGCGGCTAAGGGAGCGAGGAGTGCGCCGAGAAATCCACCTCGCTGTAACACCTTTTTCTTTTTCTTGACACTGCCCGTTTTCTTGACCAACGTTCGGAGACCCGCCTTGTGCCGTTGCAATTTTCCTTTCTGCAGAGGACTGAGGGGAACATTGCCTTTTAATACATTATGGGCAACTTCACACAAACACCGGACCAAGTCGGGATCCGCGGCGCGCACCAGGGCCCGGGCCACTTCCGGGGGCGCGCTGCGTAATACCCGCAGAGCGGGCGCGTGCTTGCGTACGCGTGCAGACATGTTGAGGAAATGAAGGCTAGCGACCGTTGTCTTCTTCTTTTATCCTCTTCTCATTTGGGGGTGTACACCGTCTGTAGTTCACCGGGAAAAATCAGGGTCCGCAATCGCAGGGATGAGGGCGTGTCTTGTTTCAAGTCGATGAGGAGATAGCCATGCGCAGGTTGGGTGGCATCTTCAAAAGCTTCTCGTACAAAGGCCGTGTTTTTAGGGTACATCTGTTGAGCTAGGTGGGTAATTTGTGACGCGTCTCTGGGGTTTTTGAATAACACCACATACTGAGCATTCAAACTAATGTTCCGGTGTTCTTTGTTTTTACTGAAGAGATTCTGTACGATGTAAATGATGCTCAACCGACGATGATGGCTGCCTTTGGTAAAGAGCCGGGTGATTCGACTATCCGTTTCCGTCATGAGATCGTCCACCACGACCAAGGTGTCTGGGGGTAGTTCTTCAGGCGGTAAGCCTTCCACTAAGGTGAGTCCGGGGACACGGGCCAGTGCCTCATACGCGGGCTGCCAAGCGCCATAACACCACAGGATACGCGCTAGAGGCGGTGAAATCAGGGCTGACCCGTGTTGGATGAGATGTTGAACAAAGTGTGATTTTCCCGACCCGGTCGGTCCAGCGATGAAGCACGTGAATGGATGCTGCCATCGTGGGTCCATTTTTCTTTAGGGGGTGATTTGACGTTTAGAAGTCAGTTGTCGGGGCTGGCGCAGAGGATAGTACTCGAAGGTATACCGTCGTCGGGGTAAACGGGGTGATTCACGGGGACCCACTTCAAAACTGTTGAGCGGCGTGGTAGTACTGGTAGTAGTAGTACTAGAGGGTGGAGTGGAAGGCTGGCTTCTCAGGGATGATGATGATGGAGTGGTAGTGGTAGTACGGATCGTCGTGGGCTGGATGTAGCGGGGTAACGTGATGGCTGGAGTAGACGATGGGATGGGTGTCTGCGTGAAGACCTGACGGACCCTTGACGTCTGGACTGGTGTAGGCAGTGGGATGGTGGTGGGTGACGGAGAACGCAGGTTGTTGTAACAGGATATCACGTACGATAAATCGTAGAACACACCGGTAAATAACGTACCCAGCACCACGACTAGACACAACACAGTACCGACTTGTGCTTTTCGAGTTCTTAACAGTAAGGGAAGACGTGTACTATCCATGATACAAATCTAGACTGAAGGCGGGTGGTGATAGGCGTTAGAATTTATAGACGTTTCATGTCACGGCCGGATACCCAGGAATTAAACGAACGAGGCCAGCCTTGCCATTTGACGAAATGATAGGGAATCCCACGTCGACGTTCCGTTTTCAAAATCTTTTCCACCGTGTAGTAGTCTTTCGGTGTTTTCACTATGGGTTGCAATTCTGCCTCGTAAAACGTGCCTTGCAGTCTCTCTCCTTGTAGATCTTCCAGTTGATAGACGTGGGGTTGTCGAGGTTTATGGCGCACGATGACAAAATGTTCATCACTCCAGTTCGGTAAATAACTCTTTTCAAATTGTCCTTTCACTTTACTGATCCGCACTACATCGCCCCGTTTGTAACGGGGTGTCGTCAAGGGTGGACTGGAGGAGTACAGCGTAGCCCGTACTTGATGTTCGTTGCCTTCTGTCACCGTACGGGGCGCTCGCTGAATACTGCGATGATAGGCCCTATTGTAGCCTTGGACTAGTTGAGGAAGTACATCCAGGTAGCGTCGTGTGTTTTGAGCCGTAAAATATTTGTACATGCGTCCTTTGAAGGTGCGATTAAAGCGTTCCACTACCGATGCTTTCGTCTCATTGTACGTGTGAAAAAAAAATACCTTCTTTTTCTTAAGAAAGGCTTGAAAGAGTCGGTTGAGAAATTCTGTGCCTTCATCTGTTTGTAAATAAAGAGGTTTGCGCCCCGTCTTGAAAATCTGCTGAAACGCGGCTATGAGATTCTCTCCTGTTTTGGTACGCACGGGCAGGACCCAGGTATATTTCGATAGAATATCGATACACGTCAATATGTACCGGTGTCCATCATTCTGAGGTGCAAATCGACTCATGTCGACTAAATCCGCTTGCCATTGCGCGTCTATCCCTCCCACGATGACCCGATTACGACGAAAATGACGTCGGGCAGCTCGATGCAAACTATACGTATCCTGAGTTTTTAACCAGTCTCGAACTTCACTTCGACTAATGCCTTGGGCCGCTCGAGTCAATGCCCCCAGGCAGCTGCACTCGTCGGATTATAATACAAATCAGTTAATACTTTGTTAATAGACGTCTCCTTTTTTTTCCCCGACCGCCGCATCACACACTTTTCCTTCGTTCGCTCCCGTCCGTGTCGATCTCTTCCCGGGGTGATACTGACCCTCTAGCCGCTGTGCATTCTTTACATATAGGCCTTTTTTTTCTCCCGGCTGTAGTGGTAGTAGCTGGTTTACAGAAACAAAATTCTGCCTTATGTAGTCTTTCTAGTGTTTCATGCGGTTCAGCGAACGCGTCTTCTATAGCACGAACCCACGCTAATTGTTCAGGGGATCGATCGTCCGGTGATAATAACTGATCGACAATAGGCATTATTTTCTTCAAGGCTTCCCACAGAGAGGGAGTTAGGCTGATACTGCGCCTATCTTTGTAGCGCCCCACACGTATGCACAGGGGTGGTAGGGTATACACGTACATGGCATTATCCAGGTGAACGAGCTCTCCATCCAATTCTCCGCTCAACACGCATTTAAATTTATTCCACTCATCACGCTGAAGTGTCACGGGATTCCATAACGATTCAACGGGCGTCCAGTAAATAGCTAGAGCGTCTTTCGCCAGTTTGACTTGATCTGCATACACGTATAACCGTACACTCGGTGTAAGAGGTAAAATGGCTCGTAGCGACATGCTTGCTCTCAATGTCCAACTGATACACACTGTGTCTCTTCCCCTGGTATTTATAGGCTCTATTCTGTGAGAGACGGGTCGTGGGCCGAGAATACTTTATCGACCACGGGAACTATTTTTTGCAAACCCGTCCACAGATCGGGATCCAACGTAAATCCGCCTCGCTGGAGAGAGATCAATCGGGCAAAATAAGGGCCGCGAAAAATGTATACATCGTGATCCAGGTATATACTATTGCCATCCAAATCACCGAATAACACACGTTTTAAGGTCGTCCAGCCTTCGAGCGATAATGTGATACGCGCGGGTTCAGGTACGCACCAGCAGCGCGAATCATCATCAATGAGGTCGATGCGATCAGCGTATATTATTATGGTACAACCCGAGGTGAGTGTGCGGGTTATGATGGAATGAGTTTCCGGATAGAGTACGGCGTCAACTTCGGTAATTATAGCTTTCAGTGCCGCCCATAATGCTGGCCAAAGCACAATACCGCTTCTGCGACACTGTTCTAACCGTGGAAAAAATGAATCCTCTCTACTCTTTCGCAGGTACACATCGTCACCGACAGGCAAAAAATCGACTTCGGGTTCTTGGCCTTGTAATACACGTGTTAATTGCGTCCATCCGGCCAGGCTTAAAGTTAATTTCACTTCGATCGGATGTTCCTCGATAAGGTGCAATTCATGCTCATACACGATAAGAATTACTTTCGACGTCACTTGAAAGAACGCGAGCTCTTTGCCCGGCGATGCCATCATGAATACTGACAAAAAATACGAGCCCGACAAAAATTTATATAGATCGATTCTGGCTAATTTTTTCATGGTTAAAAATAAAAAAAATACCCTGGGAAATTAATTTAACATTGCCATTATTTTTTTAGACGCTCCCCGAGTGGCTAAATTAATAGTCTGGACTCATACGAGGATAAAAAATAAATTTAGTGCATGGCTGGACTAGAATTTCAAGTCTTAATAATTATCAGAACCATCCCTAGTACTCTAAAATAGTGAAACCCGAGGCTTGCCAAGCCATAGTATATAGGTAAATAGAGGCTCTACGTACGTGAAAGGTTTTTTTAAATAATCGGGTACCCCTAGTACGCATGATACAGCTTATAAATTTAAGGCACCGTTAATTCACGGAATCAATGACTGGAATAGGTAGCCCACATCCTTTTCATAATATTACCTTAATAAAACAAGGGTATTCATACGACAAACACATTTAAATAAATTATCAAACAGCATAAATTGGTAAAAATGTACTTTTCCATTTTAAGCAAGGGGCCGCAACTCCGTTGTCTCTCCCGCAACTCCGTCGGCGCGAAATTTGACCCGCCAACTGCGTAGAAATGTGCGTTCTTTCCGTAAACCAAGGCTCTGTTTTCTTCATTTTTCTACAGTTCTCACGAACGAAACGCGCTGGAATTTTCAGGGCATGCGTATCGAATGATAAGAAATTGACTTGCTCTATTTTTAATCCAGAACATGAATTTATTTTTAATGGAGCGGGTTTTCTGCATTTCCGCACGCCAAGATTACGGCTCGAAAACCCAGTAAAAAATTAAAAAAACATGACGTAGACAAGGGCTAGACGATTGAAATTTTTAATACGAGTGCCTCATTTATCTGAGCTAAATTAGAACTAAAAATTCTACGAGCGGTGAGATGTATTGTAAAAATAACAAGCATTTATAATTGAGAAGGAAACACACCGAAGGTTCAAGAGGTCCCAAAATATTTTGTCTGTGGACCCGATTTCGCTGACGTCCGCGCGAAGTGCATATATAGTGGCCGCTCTGCAATAGGGGTGCCATAAAATTTTTCCAGAGAGTGACGAAGCAAGATGAGTACAAGATTGTCACAACGGAAAGCGCGAGTCATGCGACAATATATACGAAGATTTTGGAAGGATGAATTTAGAGGCTGGCGTGCCAATGTATTGCATGAAGATGAGGGGGAAGATACGTCATCGAACAATGTGCGGGCACTGTTGGCTGCCGCACATTCGACCATCAACCAGGAGGACTGATTTGATCAACTTTATGAAGTGATGCGTGCAATGCATCCCAGTCCTCCTGGCCAAGCAGCAGCCACAGTGCCCGAACATCACGTCTTCGACCTTTTGACGTGCCATGAAGTGTTGGACATTTCTTCGTCGCCACCATGAAGAAGAACAACACCACCATCAAGAAGAACAACACCACCATCATGTACACTGTCAAGGGCGGAAGCGGAGGAGGAAGAGAGAACAGAGCAAGATGAGACAACAGAGCAAGAGACAAGCCCTCCTCTGTCCCAAGAAGATTTTGCCTGCCTGGACGAAGACACAGCTATGATTTTCCCAGATCTATCGGCCTGTATGGATGAGGACATTTTTCCACTACAAGATCTTGGACCGTCCTGCCTACTGGATGATGCTGATCCTAAAATAGTGTACGAACAACCACCACCGACCATCTCGGCTGCCCGGTTCAGAGACGGGCAGCCCCTGGATGCTGACATAGATGAATATGGGGTCAGCCCTTATAGATTTTTCCCTATCAGCCACTACGTCAGCCACAAGACAACCAAGGAGAAGTAGGCCTAGGTCCCATCGTCAATAAAAAGACATTAAAATAATAAACGCCCTTATAAGGGCGAACCATTCCTTCCGAGGGAGGAAACTTCTTAACTAGCACATCAATTTAACGCACAGATGTCCTACATTACTCCTTTTTTATTATTAGCAAATCAAAAAAACAATCCCTGGCCTATATGAAAAAAGTTCTTGTCAGAACTGATCTCTATCACATATATCAAACACAGGATTTTTTTTCTTTTTTGCCCCCATTAATTAATAAACAATCTGCGCGATAACGGATTGTTATTTTTTTTTTCAACCGGGGGACATAACCCCGAATAATGGGTAATTTATTTTTGATCAAATAGCCCGAATGAATAACGGGATTTTATTTTGAATGAACACAGGGGTTATAAGGTGTGGGGATTTCGTTTTTTAATTTTGTGCGTGATTAGAAGTTCTCTTTCGGAAAAGATAATTGTCCTGAAAAGGACATTTTTTTTTTTTTGCTATGTAATAAATTACATCGTTGAGGGCATCTTTAGTCGGTGTGTTCTCTCAGCGCACACGCTACAGGTAAGAGGTAAAAGTTCACACGGTTGAGGATGATTGGCTTCTGCACAGGTAGGTATACCGGCTCGACGATGGATGCAGACTAAACACAATGCCAGATGACCGCAAGGACCAATGGCAAACCGGGCAAATTGGTTAGAACATTCTACACAGGGTAGAAATAATTGGCTTTGTCGTTCTGTGTTACAGCCCAATTTTGAAGTGGTGATCGCCCAAACATAATGCATCTCATCGTCCATTTTTTGAAGGGAAGGTCTCCTGTCTCTCTTGCCCCTTGTATCTGTTCGGTCTTCCCTCTGGCGTAGCCGGACATCTTTTCTTTTTTTCTGTACCCGCTTGTTCTTCTGGGTGAAATGTTCTCCTCTGTTCTCTGTTGCCTTGGCATCGGGTCTTTGTTCTTCTGTAGCCTGGGTCTCTGTTTCGGGGGGTGCCTCTTGTACCGGTTCGTGTTGAGCTGGGGGTGATTTCAACATCTTTTCTAACTCGGGGTGTATCTTGTCAAAACAGGAGTCGACGGCTGGAAAAACATCCGGTAGGGTTGAAGCAGGCTGGTTCCCAGATAAAGCAGGAAATAATTCAGCCAGGATATCAGTTACCCAAGGTTGGTCATGATCTTCCAAACTTATGATATTCCCGTAGAGTTGATTTTCATCATGGGTGATGAAGTCGTCCATATTCTTGACTTCAGTGAGCGGTAGTGACTGCATAACTGGGTACTGGTGAATAATTAAAAAATGCAGCGCTATTTATAGGGTAATTCACGCGCACGTCAGCGAGAGAACACTCTAGCTGTGTGCTATATTTTTACGACACTGTCAATATTTGTGTTTCTTTCCCATTTTAAAAACGACTGTCATTTTTCAATAACTGTCAACGCACCTATATTTTTATGGCAAGATATACTCAGGCAATTCAATGTATTGTATTTTAAAATTTTAACCGTCTAACGCTACACACTACCGCTATTTTCTTAATTTTTATTGATTTGAAACCCATAAAAATCGTGTACGGGAGTGTGAAACACCAGGTATATTGGAAATAAATTGATTTTCCTGACTAAAAAACGTGTAGACTCTGAGTGACAGTCGTCTAATAGTTCCATGAAAATTGTGACGGGTTTTATCGAAAAATTAATAAGAAATTTTAATGCTTTGAGACAAGGGGTACACACAGCACAGTGGGATTCTTGCACTCACTGACACCGGTGAGTGGGGCGGGTTAAAAATGGCGGTCTGTGAATTGGCCGTCATTTTGTACTGCCAATCACTATACAGTGGGTCAGCCTATATCTTGTACTCACTGACACCAGTGAGTGGGGCGGGTTAAAAACGGAGGCCTGTGGATCACGACCATTTTGTACTCACCTTCCCACTAGATTATATATAGCGTATAATTTTGATAGTTATTCACCAATACACCATCATGAGTTTTCGAAGACGACGTGCTGTGTTTACACATCATCCGACTCGAGATCCGAGACTTGCTGAACCAGAAGAACACAGAGAGATCGTTCGCCATGAAGCAGATGGAGGGGGCTTGACGAACCAGCCAGTCATCCAGTCAGCTTGCCTGTTTTGTATGAGGTGTGAACCTTTTAATTTTTTCACTTTTACCGGTGCCCATTCACCCTACTTTTACACCGTAGCAGTTGCTCATCAGCCTATGCGGAGAGGGATGGCTGGGATGGAGACGACGCTGCAAGGGATGGAGGCGCAAATTACCATACTCAAGAAAGAACGCCGTGTCGAAAGAAACAAAAAACACGATGCATTGATGCCGGAGTCCCATCTGAAAGTAAAATGCCCCATATGCAGAAAACATGTGGGGGACGTGAAGCGAATATACCGCGGCTAAGTGTGTCCTATCACACTATCAACGGCCCTTTTGAGGGCCAACCCATCTTTCCGAAAGAGAAAACTTCTTTTCTTAAGCACACCCAACTAACACGAGCTCCCATCATCCTTTTTCCCCAAAAAAAATCAAAGAAAACATTTTTTTACTATTTTTTCAAATGATTGAAAAAAAGGGGAAACATTGAAGTGGGGGGACATGGGGAGGGGAGGAGGTAAATGGAATAGCCAAAAAAAAATTTTTATCATTGAATAAAAAAGGAAAAAAAGATTCATGGAGCCAAAAAAAATCTTTTTCATTTTATATGTTTTTTTAACAATTAAAAATTGAAATTAAGAAAGGGGAGGGGCAAATTGGAGGGGGGGACAGGGAGTAAGCAAGGTGGATGGAATAGCCCCCATTTTTTCTTTAATAATGAACCCATGGGGTCGAGTGAGGTATCAAATTGAAGGTGAAGTGAAGGGGCATGTAATGGGTTGGGTATGGATTGAACTATGGGCATTTTGCGCATGCGCGGTAGCCGAAAGGTATGAAAATAGACGTTTTTGGAGGTAGGAGATAGCCAAAAAAAAAATTTTTTAAAATGGACCAATGGGGTCGAGTGAGGTATCAAATTGAAGGTAAAGTGACGGAGCATCTAATGGGATGGGTGTGGGGTTGAACTATCGGCCTTCTGCGCATGCGTGGCGGCCGAAGGGTGTGAAAATAGCCTTTTTGGGGTTAGAGGCGTCCCTAGTGGCCCGATGGAGCCGAGTGAGGTATCAATGTGAAGGTGAGATGAAGGGCCATCTGATGGACTGACGTGGGTTGAACTATCAGCATTCTGCGCATGCGCAAGAATGGAAATAGACGTTTTTGGAGCTATTTGACTATTAAAAAAGGAAAAAAGAATGGCGTATGGTAGCCCAGTGACGTTGATAAATGTCCCTGACACGCTCATCTTCAGGCAAGACTTCAACGGGAGGTACTGCTGGATCAAAGGGAAAATCTTCTCCACGTCTCATGCTTTTCGTCTCATGCAAGCGGATAGGCAAGCAGGCAGGCAGGCAGGCTGGTCAGGTCAGGTAAGTCAGAGTGAAATACACCCCTACCCTAAAAATAGACTCCTTTTATACGTTTTTCACTATTGAGTGGGGTGGGTTCAAAATGGAGGATACTCAACTCCCATCCCCGTAAAACCAAGCCGCCATTTTGAACCATTGACATGTAGGTGAGTGGGGTGGGTTCAAAATGGCGGACACCACTCACTCCGGTGCACTGATTAACATGGGGGTGAGTGGGGTGGGTTCAAAATGGCGGCACAACTTATTTTACACACACAACACCACAAGCCGCCATTTTGAACCCACCCCACTCACCCCCATGTTAATCAGTGCACCGGAATGAGTGGTGTCCGCCATTTTGAACCCACCCCACTCACCCACATGTCAATGACAAGCCGCCATTTTGAACCCACACCATGTTAATCAGTGCACCGGAATGAGTGGTGTCCGCCATTTTGAACCCACCCCACTCACCCACATGTCAATGACAAGCCGCCATTTTAAACCCACCCCACTCACCCCCATGTTAATCAGTGCACCGGAATGAGTGGTGTCCGCCATTTTGAACCCACCCCACTCACCACATGTCAATGCCATTTTGAACCCACACCATGTTAATCAGTGCACCGGAATGAGTGGTGTCCGCCATTTTGAACCCACCCCACTCACCCACATGTCAATGACAAGCCGCCATTTTAAACCCACCCCACTCACCCCCATGTTAATCAGTGCACCGGAATGAGTGGTGTCCGCCATTTTGAACCCACCCCACTCACATATCTCACTCACGCATGCGCACACGCCCCATTGTGACGTCACACCAAGTTCTGCGCATGCGCAGTGAAGCGCTAGGGCGTCAATTTACTCTATTTCTACTACTCACGTCATTGTAATGTTGCAAATCGAACTTGCCGTGGAATATCTGGTAGTATGACACAACGGGGTCATCATCGGCTACGGCTGTAGGCGCTTCGATGGTCTCATCGTTCGCAGATTTCATATCTACATAGTATATAGCCCTACATTGAGAGCATAATAGTCCCTCAGTGTTGACTTCAAAGTCACTCCTGTGTTTTACCCACTCTAACTGTGAACCAGATATTTTTCTGGTTTGGCCTGGACGCGTATTCTTGTGACAACACTCACACTTCGACTTGTTGAATGGTACATTACTGTTCATAGTGAGAACTATAATGATTCTTAAATATAACGAGAAGTTACGGTGACTTGGACATGTTATGAGTGTACTGCAATAAGGGTCGAGTTGTAGTAGTGAATGCAAAAATGTGTATACACAGTTATATCTATATTTTATTAACTGAATATCACTGAAGATTTTTTCACATAACATAAATAAATCCAAATGTTAAATATTAGAAAGAAAGAATAAGAAAATAGGAAGAAAATTTTTCTGATCCAAATGTGAATCGAACTCATAGCTCAACAAACTGGTCACCACACTGTTTTTGAAAGAACTGAACTGGACTAGTTCTAACAACTGGACTACGACGACGTCTACTTGAAAAGCATTTTTTACTTGCTCATATAACGTTTCTGGTAGAATACAAGCGAAGCATTTGCACAATTTTTAATTTTGATGAAATATGACACCTCAAACCAGAATGGTATTTCAACCGATTGTAACACTAACCATTGTGATAATAAATACACACAAATTGTTTTGGTTTGAGGTGTCATATTTTATAGATGAAGGGAAATCCCTTCAGAAAATGTCCCTAAAATGTCGAAAGAGCACATTCGACCGTTTTCAAACTTGAATAAATCCAGTTTACAGCAATTGACAATCACCATTTCGCATGATATGAAACTTCAGCATTTTTACAGCACATAACAATAACTTTCAACCGTTTCACTTTCAAACGAAAATCATGTTCACTACCGTCACGTCCGAGGGAGTTATTCTCGGGTAACCATCACACATTCAAGTACATTGATGAGAGAAGATAAAAACTGAAAATAATAATGGGATGGGGAAAAGACAATTCTTTATTCTGAGAAACGCGTATACATAAACAGGGGTGGTGCAGGAATTGAAAATACGTTTTGAAGATTATACTACACCGTTGTTTAAAATTACAATATGAGCATGCATTAGCTATACTATATTCACCACAAAAGTGTTGAACTGCACCCGCGTACATCAAGATGGAAAAAAGAAAAAACAACAAAAACGTAAATGGAGGGAAAATATATGAGCCAATACATTAGGCCATGAATTTTATTCGTCATCGTTGATCCGGGTCTGCATTCCGAGATCCGTCATAGTGCCGTCGCGAATGTACGTGGTATCAGCTGGATGGCTCAGTCGACTTCATCGTTTGATAGCTTTTTCAGATTAAGGAATTCATTTTTAATTTATGAACTATACATTTTCTATGAATGCAGGAGTTTAGATTCAATTCTTGCAACGGGCAACTTGTTGATAACCCATCCACACGTTCTCTCGAATAACCCGGTTTGTCTATGGTATCGTGCCTCGGATGTTTTCGTACGTTTCAATATTACCCAAGGGTTTTCATAATATCTGCAATGAAAATATCCATTATAATAGAGAGAAATATCAGTAAAATGCAAATATATCGCACGATGTGTGCCTTCAGATATTAGTCATATGATATATCAGTATGGTTACAAGAAGCCTGACTGATTGATAGGCACATGGAGTCCTATTTCTGGTCAAGGTGCGAAAGGATTTGCAGTCCTAAAGGAAATTTGGACCATTTTCTAGCGCTCCACAAATTCGTGTTTGTAAAATGAATAAAAGTCCCAGCTGGGTTAAACATAGCAAGCGGAGTATACTTCCTAACGGACTACCTTTCCTTTGTCACCGGACGTCTGAATATAAGTATAACATTAAAAAAAATTCACGATATAAGACGTTGAATACCGTTGAGGCGGTAACGCATTGACTGGCTTTTGATGACCCATGTCATACACTAAAGCAGAAAAGGAAAACAAACACTCAAAATTATGTTTTCAAAATTCTATATTTCGCAGTGCAAATAAAAAAAATTCTTTCCTACCAGTATAGGGTTAGAATTAGAACGTAATTGGGGGGGGGGGTTCACGCATCGATATTGGAAACATCGCGCTTCATGCCCGAATCTGTTTATTGTGTGTTAAATATAACTAGAAAGTCAAATGGATTCGGGCATGAAGCGCGATGTTTCCAATATCGATGCGTGAACCGCCCCCGCGGCCACCCCCCCACACACATACACACTACCACCACTTCCGACGCCACTGGTTTAACGACATGGAGACGGTCATCACATGTACTGGTACTTTGCTCGAAAGACACGAAATTCGATCGCTGTGGATACACTGAATGCAGATACCGATACATATTATTGCAAACAATGTCACGAAAGATGGGGTCCTGTCCAGTATCATTTCACTTTTCTTGTCCTCTCTTGTCTGCATGTCCTCTCTTGTCTTTGGGGACTTCAATACTTGAAGTCCCCAAAAGATGCAGTAACATTGGCTGCCTCTCAGAACTGGGTGTATTTCCTGTATCTCTCACTGTCATTATTTCCATGCTTAAATTCTTCCATAGGCTGTGGCTATTACCAGACAACAGGCTTGTACGCAAAGCTTTCATTGAAGATATTAAAATGCAATCCCAGAATTCTGAGTCCCTTTGTAGTAGTGTTGCTCATGTATGCTATGTTCTGGGTATACCTATAGAGTACCTTATTGATTCTAATGTATGTAGACTTTCTAAGTTTAATAATGGCTTGGAGTCGCAATTTTTATCATTATTTCAGGATGCAACCTCGCCGGTTAATCCCATCACTCAGTTACCAAATAAGTTGTGTACTTATGGGATCATCAAAAGCAATATTTCCTACTCAGATTATCTCAGTACAGTTAAGAATAAAGATCACAAGAAAGGGTTAACATCTTTAAGGCTCAGCTGTCATCCTCTAGAAGTTGAAACAGGCCGCTACATCAGGCCTAAAATCCCGAGACAACATAGGTTGTGTCCGATATGCCAGTCTGGTGTTGAAAATGAGGCCCATTTCCTGCTAACTTGCAATGTTTATAGCCAATATAGGAAAGAATTGTTTGACTCAGTTGCACAAATAATTTACCCCCTTTATAATAGCCCTTATCTCATGGACCAAGAGAGGCAACTTTGTCTTCTTATGAATCCTCCACCAGAGTTAGCCCCCTTGGTTGGAAAATATGTGCACAAAGCGTTTGCAGCAAGGAAATTTGAACTGCCTCACCATAACACATCATCGGCTGATTAATAATAAAAATATTATTACTTTGGTCCGCTGCACCATGCTGTATTGGACCAAAACTATTGTCACTATATTTTGTGATTGTATGTTACATTTGTTATGTACCTGCTCATCTTGAGTGTTTGTACAATAAAATTCAATTCAATTCAATTCAAAGCAACTGTGACAAACGAACATTGTTCAGACAGCTGCTTTCTCAGCGGTCGTGGGGCGGTGTTTGTTTTTCGCCAAATTTCGGGCTATTCAAATATCATCAACCCCATCATCTATCTCAAAAATATGGTTGAATGATAGTACGATAGCGACGAAGAGGTGTAAAAAAAAAAAAAAAATGCGCGCAAAAAGCGATGCGTATAATATTCGGATAGCATATATATTAAAGTTTTCGTGCGCATTCTCCAAAATTAGAGAATCGAGTTTATGGTTCGAAAACAGTCTGTAGTAGACCCTATAAATTGCAAGAGCAAAAGAAGGTGTATAATACTGCATCTACGCTGTTATCCTACTGCTTACATATTTAGCCTGGCATGGATCAAGGTATCTCCTCCTATCTTCGATGATAAAAGCCAGACTATTTTATACAATATTCTGTATACATGCAGCAGTGTCCACAGTCAATACCAGTAAAGTTCACATTCCTGAATAGCAATTATAATCAATAGTAATAATACCACTTAAAATACAGGTATCAGTAATATAAACAGAATTACGATATCACAATATTTCGTCAGGGACATGGACGAAATTTGCATAGGGGGGGGGGAGGAGATATCACCATCGATCTCTCTAGCCCCATGCAGTTAGGCCTACACCTGTGGCTTTCTACCTGAATTCAAACTTGAATTATGAAGGAATATTTATATTTAGCCCACAAAAAATTAATGTCGGTAATAATGACAAAGAATGTCAATTCCACATTAATATAGTCCTAAAGGCTTTTGTGTCCATGACCCCTGATACCTCCACCCCCCACAATGATATTTGTTTAATGTCTCTCCCCCCCCCCTCCCTCCGTGAAATCATCATTCTCGAGCAAGCTCAAAGCAGTGTCCCGATTTACGTCAATTTGCATGTTGTGCAAGATTTGGCTAAAATTTACGACTATCAAAGATAGAGTGTTCTAGTTTCGTTTCCTCTGTCGAGTATTATACACACAAACACTTTGGATGAAAAAATGTAGAAATATGGGACAATTTTTTGTTCGAGGCTTGAACTAAGGGAGGTATACGTTAGCGCCCTTACTTGGAGACTTTTTCGACGTCTGTACTAAATAGCCCCCCTTGAAACATTGTCTAGTTGTGTGCCTGAAACTTACCGCACGATCGGGAAAACACGGGGAATCCGACAGCAGACGACATCACCCACGCTGGTGACATCATTCGAAATCACGCTCTCGTTCGCGAGAACAACGCGGAAATACCGGAAGTGTCCCGATTTACGTACTGTCCCGATTTACGACAAGTGACTGTAGCGATAGAGATTGCTTAAATTAGACTGAGATTGCTTAAATTAGCTTCGTTTTTAGCGCGAGTGATAGCTCACCTGCACGCAAACACTCGCGTAAATTAATGTCGCGAGAGTGATTTTTATCTCACGTAAACCGTCACTCACCTAACTTTCAAATACCCTCTCCTAAATATTTTGACGTGAGCTATTTTCAGCTCGCGCACTAATTCTAAACACGAAGCCCTGACGAAGTCGTCTGCAAAGAGTAAGTGGGTAACCTTTGTCTGTGGGCAATGAGCTTCTAGATATGACGAAATATCGTTAAAATAGATAGATGGCGCTGCTGCTATTAATTTAAGCAGATGGCGCTGGCATTTGGAAGCGCGTATCATCCGGGGTTTCATTCGAGGCAGATGGCGCTGGTGTTTGGGATTTGCCATCATCCGGGCTTTCCAGTGAATTTTTCACACAGCAATAGACATTTGCAAGGCACGCTGGTTTTGTTAGTGATTTCAAGAGTACAGATTCCAGTAGCGTGGAGTAAAATATAGTATTTTTCCCTCAACAATCGTGAAATTTGAGATTAATTCTCCTTACTCTCCAGAGCCAGTCTGCTTCACCTTTCTGTGTGATCCTATGTTTGATGAATCAAATATCTACCGTGCCGTAACCCAGTATTAATTTAAAACGTCCACAGATTTTTCTGGGCCTTTTTAGTCCGACTTTTGGGTAAAGTGAGAGGCAACCGTCTTTCCCCAGAGTTGTTTTGAATCCAATTGTTTTAAATATTTTCTATGGTTTTTTTAATAATTTCTTACATACGAATTTTCACACTTTGTAACTTGTTCATATTATAGACAGTAAATTCGTTCAGAAGAAAAATTAGTCTAACAACCGCAATGACTTGAGTAGCAGGGGGTGTCTTCGTCGATGTTATTATTGTTGTGATTATTCCCACCTTTTCATACACCACAATGACAGTAGATGTCATAAAAATGCTTTATATACGCCCTAAATCGATCTACATGATAGGCCTAGGGCCTACCCCTCCTCTACTAGATCTCCAATTTCAATTCAATTCAATTCAATTTATTGTACCAATTCAGTACAATACAATTTAGCCCATTTTGGGCCGGGTACAACAACTTAACATACATGTAAACTGAGATCCATCTCTAATAACAAGTGTGGTAACTTCTATGTTAAAGCCGTATACCGACTTTCGCCACGAATCCCGGTACAATTCAATTAAATTCAATTCTTTTTATTGCTCGACTCTGTCACATACAGAGTATGGCAAATGACATAATAATAACAAAATAATATAAAAGACAATTGATACAGAGATAAAGCCTGTTACTGTGGCAATATCAATTTGTAAATAAAGAAGATAGAACTAAGTATAGTTTTTCGTCTTCTATTTTTTTTTGCACTACAAAGTTTACAGTATCGTTCGTCTCTATTTCGTGTTTGTGTGTACTTGTTCTAAATTTACTAATTGTTTGTTTATGTTTGATGTTTTCTATTTCGTAAAGGTATGGTTGTAGTGTGTACATGTACTTGTGGTAAACTTGTCTGAGGAGTGCGAGCTTGTCAGAATATTGGTTTTGATTCAGGTGTCTAAAAGAGTGTGTTGGGTAATTTCTTTCCAGATTCTCTTTCAGTTGTTTAAGATTTGCGTTTAGACATTTCTGGGTTAATCCACAATCTGAGAATAATTGTTCTGAGTTTGTAATATTAATGTACTTTTTGTAGTATTTTCGCAGTTATATTTTGATAGAGGATTGTTTACGTAGGTAGGTATACGCATCTTTTAGTAGTGGATTTGTTTTTGTCTGTAGCCTATTTCTATATTTTAGCGATTTGGCCAGAATGAGGTGTATCAGTGGAAATTGTCCAAGTTCCGCACGACAGGCTATATTTGATGCTCGTTTTGGAACTCCAAGGGTCCATTTACAGTATTTCAGTAGAACTTGTTCAAATGGAGTCCTGTCATATGTTTTTAGATTTATCCAAGAATTAACAGATTTATTTAAAGGCTAATCGTCTAGACCCCAGATTTCTGAATTATATAGAAGTACGGGTGTAATTAGAGTAGAGACTGGAATAAACCCGATTTAATTTTTATTGGAAAGTTGCAGTTGTTCGTAGTTTTTTCCAATTTGAAAAGTGCTTTTAATGCTTTTTGTTTAATATCAACAATTGAGGCATTGAAGGACCCATTATTTTCAATAATGATTCCCAAGTAATGATATTTGGTGCAATGTTGCAAGGTAACATTATTAAATCTAAATTCTGGTTGGGCTTCGTTTTGTTTCTGATAACATTGCATAATCATAATTTGAGATTTACTGTAGTTAATATTGAGATGCCAGGATATACAATATGTTTCAAGTGTTTTCAGTGAGTTTTTAGGCCCTGGGGTGTTTCTGAGATAATGAGTAGGTCATCAGCATATAGGAGTTGCATAATGTCTTCTTCCTGCAATTTGACCAGATTTGAGATCGAGTGATCAAAGATTAGATCATTAACGAATATGTTAAATAAGGTTGGACTCAAACTGTCTCCCTGACGGACGCCTATGTTACTTGGTATATTGATGGGGATATTTTGTTATTTATTTTAAACTTGAGTGTATTGTTGCTTTATATACATTTTATAAGTTCATAGAAATTGCCGGTTACCCCGATTCTTTGTAGTTTTAAAAGTAGTCCAGTATGCCGAACAGAATCAAATGCTTTTTGGAAATCTACGAAGCATAGGGTGCACCCCAGAGATTCTTTCATTCGGCATGGAATAGACTATGGGCCCGTTTTTCGGCCACCAGTTGTCGTAAAACCTTCAACCCAAATCACTTATATGTATATATTTTCTGAAAGAGCACGATGAAACTATTATTTTAAGATATACCACTGCTATGTTATAGAAAATTTAAGCTCGAACATTCTTCTCCATGCTTGCTTCATTGTTCCTAGAAAACCCCTTAAAAATGTCGAAAAATGGTCAAGTTCGGCTCAATTTCCAGAAAAATCTGTAAGAGCGATTTTAATTAAACTTCTTACACACGTTCCCTGGTCCGGTCTCAACTTAAAAAGGCAAACAAAAGTGGGTGTCAACCTAACCGTTTTTTGTCAGATTTTCTTCCCGTAAATGAGTCCCGATTTTTAGGCACACCCAAGGGGCATAACTGAGGCAGGACAAACTTTACTCCATGATCCCGATCAGCCTGTAGACGAAGCCAGCCCTCGATTTGTACGTACTCGTTTGCAGCGTTGATAATGCTGAATAGGATGGCATTATAGATATAAGCTATTAAGGAGACAAGAAGAATTATGATCTAGCAGAACAAGGGCAGTCTATCGTATTATGAAATTAGAGGGGCCATTACTACGAAACTGTGGAGGACAACCTTAAGGGGCAGGATGTTTTTTACGAAATTAATTATTCACATTTATCGTAATCTCAGAGTGTTTGCGAGTATGGCGGTATACAACACTTGCCAGTTATACATATTATTGTGGGAAATCCGACCGATAACTTTCCCCTACCCCATCTTTGTTTTGATCACTTTTGCCAATTCTAGCAGGATTTTCGAGAACAAAACTCAAAATTAACCTATTTCTTCTTAATAATGTGCATCCATTCGGCAATATGAAGGCCGTGGTTGCTTTTCCGCTTTCCAGTGATAGCAGAAACACGGGAAAATGCAAATAAGAGATGGAACCAAGTCAAATTATTGGTAATTTTCCACTGAATTTCCTCCCAGAAACATGGGAAATACTTCAGAAACTTGAAAAATAATTCGTAAAACCATAATAATATACATCTATTCCATCCTTTATGGACTGTAAATGGGGTCTCTTGTGAAGAAAATTTACACTGGCAAATTGATATCATTTTGATATGACCTAGTTCTGCCATAATATCTACCGAAATCTCATTCCAGGGGGAGATAACTCCTGTATGGAAGACAGTATGCAATAACCTCAATAGTATACTAATGGACACACTGTGGATTATTTTAATCGAACTCCTGGTCTTCTTTCCACCTGCTTCCGAAAATAGCGTTTCAGGTGTAACTAGGCAGTCAAAATTAAGCAATCTGGCGTAATGACACATTTCCGCTCCGTAACGGAGTCTACATTAAGATAATGCATAGACTCCACTATTATGCCTTAAAGGGTGCACTCCAGAGATTCTTTCATTCGGCATGGAATAGACAATGGGTCCGTTTTTCGGCCACCAGTTGTCGTAAAACCTTCAACCCAAATCACTTATATGTATATATTTTCTGAAAGAGCACAATGAAACTATTATTTTAAGATATACCGCTGCTATGTTATAGAAAATGTAAGCTCGAACATTCTTCTCCATGCTTGCTTCATTTTTCCTAGAAAACCCCTTAAAAATGTCGAAAAATGGTCAAGTTCGGCTCAACTTCCAGAAAAATCTGTAAGAGCGATTTTAATTAAACTTCTTACACACGTTCCCTGGTCCGGTCTCAACTTAAAAAGGCAAACAAAAGTGGGTGTCAACCTAACCGTTTTTTGTCAGATTTTCTTCCCGTAAATGAGTCCCGATTTTTAGGCACACCCAGGTGGCATAATTGAGGCAGGATAAACTTTACTCCATGATCCCGATCAGCGTGTAGACGAAGCCAGCCCTCGATTTGTACGTACTCGTTTGCAGCGTTGATAATGCTGAATAGGATGGCATTATAGATATAAGCTATTAAGGAGACAAGAAGAATTATGATGTAGCAGAACAAGGGCAGTCTTTCGTATTATGAAATTAGAGAGGGGCCATTACTACGAAACTGTGGAGGGCAACCATAAGTAGAGTTTCTTTTTGTTGTTTTTAATATACTTATCTATCAAGGCTTTAAAGGAATAGAAAACCCTAAGATGATGCATACGTATATCGAAAGAACTATATCATTAGTATTCGAAAAACAAAACTAATCAGCTTTTCTAGTAATTCCGAATGAATGAGATCATTTTGAACATCAGAACTATAGCCCAGATCAATAATCCGTGGAAGTCGCCATTTTAACAAGCCCGAGAGCCGTTAGCCAATGAAAATCCTTTAAATATCACCTGACATTATTCCTGTGACGTAGTTGGGCCCAAGCCAGAGTAGCTAATAACATGGAGACCAATTGTAAATTATTCTGTCGATGGCTTTTGACAGATCGGTGGACCTTTCTTTACGCTCCGAGACGATTATGAGGATCGTGATATATGAATGTCGAATTGATATACAGGTTGACATGTGGCATTTTGCATATGATTTCACAAGCTCTCTTTCTGAGGCAAGAATATTAGGCCACATCACCCGATAGCAGTAGAAGAAATGCTGCTAATGTTGCCGTTGTTGTTTAATGCGTTACCTTATGGGATAGAGCCCGGATGACAAAGGCATATTTCTCGCAGCGCCATCTACATACAAATAGTATGGCCCACAAACGTCACAGTCATTTCAACATGTCGCAGATCACAAAGTGTTAAAGTGTGATCGATAAATCGGTGTTTACTCAGCTGTAGAATTTTGATAATTTTTTCTACCCGTGTTTTTGGAATCTGATGGCATAATTCTGTCATGTCGAGCACGAGTTTACGCAGAGTTTACTATTCCTTTAAGAACAAACAAGTGGTCTGTCGTTCTGTGATCAGTACGGAATCCAGCTTGAGTGTCGGGTAAGATTTGAGTTTCATCAAGGAATCCAATTAGTCTGTTATTTAATACTTTAGTGAATAGTTTGCTTAGACAACTGAGTAGGGATATACCTCTGTTTGTTTCCTTTCTTGTGGATTGGTGATAAGTAGGCATATGACCAGGACTGCGGGAATATTCCTGTGTGGAGTATTGTATTAAATAATTTGGTAACTGGGGAGAGAAGTATATCTTGCCCATATTTCAGCATTTCATTAGATATTTGATCTGGTCTTAGGGGGTTTGTCGTCCCAGTCTGATGCATTAAAGTTCAATTGTTCATCTTTCACGGTTACAGTTAAATAGGAATTGAGCTCCCAAGTGTTTATCCGGGTCGCCTGGTAGGCCTGCTCGATATCGTTCACCTGCTGCACAGACACGGCGAGTAGGACCTTTTCCTCTGCTTGCTGAGGTATTTTTAAGGGTGCTAGTTGGGGACGGACACGTTTGGCAGGTGGACTGGGCTCTTCCTTTGGTACCTGTACTCTCTTCGGAGATGTCATAGTCGATGAGTAAGATTTTATCTTTTTTGTTTCTTCGGGTTGGAGTAGAGACGCTATTCCTTCATTCCCCGTCTTCCTCAGTGGCCACAGGGAGGCCTGAAATGCCAAGGGACCACGGCGCGGCATATCGTCGATCAGGGCTCTGTTTCGTCGAGTATTGGTCTTCTGTGCCATATCTTCCCCACTGTGTTTAGTGATTATGTTTTCCACCAGAAGCAGATCACATATATCAGCCACATGCTGCATCTCATCAATGATCTTGACACGGTGCTGCAGAAGCTTAGTTCAGTCGGATGAGTCCATGGCTCAGGTAGACAGGTGTTACTCAGAATGATACTGGTCAGACAGTAGGCAGGAAGTGGTCAGGTCGATAGCTTCGGATGGTCAGTGAACGATTTGGTACCGAACTGCAAAATGAACCCCTTTTATGGGGAAAAAATTGGCACTCAGCCAATGGGACCCAGATGTTGGCTCTCAGCCAATGGGCACCCGACCAATATAACACTTGGCACCCAGCCAATTGGATGAGTGCCAACGGAACCCGCATGCTGGCATCCAGTCAATTATCAAACTTAGCACCCAGCTAATGCTAATGCAATCCAGTATGTGCAGAACATTTCACGGTAGTGTTTATACGAGCCGCCTGGTAGGCCTGATGGATGATATCGTTCACCTGCAGCTGCTTCACAGACACGGGGAGTAGGGAACACGTCGTCTCCTGCATAAAATTTCGCTTCTGGGTGCCCGTGATGCTCAATGAGTGACTCGACGCCTATACTTTTTGCCCTTGTGAAGTTGTCTCGCGATATGCTTAGGGGGTTTGTCGTCCGAGGCTGATGCATTAAATTGCAATTGTTCATCTTTCACGGTTACAGTTAAATAGGAAGTGAACTCTCAAGTGTTTATCCGAGCCGCCTGGTAGGCCTGCTGGATGATATCGTTCACCTGCTGCACAGACCCGAGGAGTAGGGAACACGTCATCTACCGCATAAAATTTTGTTTCTGGGTGCCCATGATACTCAATGAGTGACTCGACGCCTCTGTACAATGCCTGTACTTTTTGCCCATGTCTCAAACGTTAACGCGATATGCTTACACTCTAAACTGATGTGTTTAGGATCTGAACGCATAACTAAACGCATCACTGTGACACTTTTTAAACACTTCGAAATGTTTAGTTTGTAAGCATAATGTTTATTTATGTGTTTAGATTATAAACATAATGTTTAGGTCATCTAAACACATTGAGCTGTTTAGAACTAAACATAATGTTTAGACAATACCCATGGTGTTTAAGGTGATTAAACACTTTGAAGTGTTTAGTAGTTAAACATATTGATGTGTTTAAGGTGCTGTGACACTTTTTAAACGCATCAATGTGTTTAGCTCACCTAAAAATAAACAAGATGTTTAGTTCAACCAGTTTGGGGTGCCAAAGCTGCACATGGAACACCTGAACATGATGATGGCCACAGAAAGACAAATTATGAGCGGTGCAAATTCATGACACTTCATTTTTTGTGTATTTAAAAGAGAAGAGTCTCTCTGGGCAGATCACCATGGTCACATTTTAGTTAGCGCAAGACTTGTCTATAAACAGCTCCGGTTAGCGTGCTATGTTGTTTTTGCTAATATGTCATGATGTTGTTGCAATCGTACAGGCCTACAATGACTACAATGAAACAGTGGCGGAACCAGCGTGTTCCCACTATCTACCCCCGCAGGTCAACCTGTCTCCGCTCAGTTATAAGTTGAAAGGGGAATAGCTTCGGAAATAATACAAAAAGTTTACCAAAACTAACATGAAATTGAAAAAACCCCTGCAAACCTGAATTTCCCACTCGCAGTTCCGTGGCGCATGCGAACTACAGTTGCGCTTGCGCAGTAGAGTAGTTTCCAGAAAACGCGGGTAATTTAAATTTAAACACATGGTTAATACCAAGTTAAACACAACGTTTACTTTTGAGCACGAAATTGAAATAAAACCCGCGAAACATAAACATAATGTTTACTGCGAACCAAGAGCGAACTAAACAACGTGTTTAGCAAAGTGCAAAATATGATCAATATGCGATAATACAGGAAATTATAAATGATTTATGTTTCTTTTACTTTCCTCGTGTATATACAACACTATTCGTGAACTACAATAGCTTCAACAACGGGTGGAAATACACCATGTGGCACTTTATTCATGCAGTTTACCCATTAATCGAGTCAATTGCTAAAAATAAATAAATATTTCTGTAACTGACTTCTTTCACAATTTCTCCGAGATTTCATGCAGTGATATGTATATTATTATGGTTTGTTTAGGGCCTACTTTTGAAATAATAAAATAGCTCATTGAGGCTTATGTCAGTCTCTAAACATCGTGTTTAATAGGAAATATATTGAACTAAACACATAGTGCTGGAACTAAACATTTCATCTAAACATTATGTTTAAATAATAAACATCTAAACGCTCAACTAAACGTGTGAAGCGTCGCCTGGTTTAGGGTGTAGGGGGTTTGTCGTCCCAGGCTGATGCATTAAAGTTCAATTGTTCATCTTTCACGGTTACAGTTAAATAGGAATTGAGCTCCCAAGTGTTTATCCGGGTCGCCTGGTAGGCCTGCTGGATGATATCGTTCACCTGCTGCACAGACACGGCGAGTAGGACCTTTTCCTCTGCTTGCTGAGGTATTTTTAAGGGTGCTAGTTGGGGACTGGCACGTTTGGCAGGTGGACCGGGCTCTTCCTTTGGTACCTGTACTCTCTTCGGATTTTATATTCTGTTTCTTCGGGTTGGAGTAGAGACGCTATTCCTTCATTCCCCGTCTTGCTCAGTGGCCACAGGAAGGCCTGAAATGCTAAGGGTCCACGGCGCGGTATATCGTGGATCAGGGCTCTGTTTCGTCGAGTATTGGTCTTCTGCGCCATAATATCTTCCCCACTGTGTTTAGTGATTATGTTTTCCACCAGAAGCAGATCACATATATCAGCCACATACTGCATCTCATCAATGATCTTGACACGGCGCTCCGGTAGACACGTGTTACTCAGGATGATACTGGTCAGACAGTAGGCAGGAAGTGGTCAGGTCGATAGCTTCGGATGGTCAGTGAACGATTTGGTACCGAACTGCAAAATTTATGGGGAAAAAATTGGCACTCAGCCAATGGAACCCAGATGTTAGCTCCCAACCAATGGGCATCCGACCAGTATAACACTTGGCACTTTTCCCCCCAAAGTGGATTCATTCGATTTCACAACCGGATCACTTGAATCCTGATATCATTCCGCCGACAATGTCAAAATACGCGCTTCTGATTGGTGGATAGGCACTCCGCACTTCCCCGCGCCCCAAGGTCAATAATCGCGTGCGGCCGGATAACCCGTGCGGCCGTCTGCCCAAGGGATTATTTTCTGTCCGCGGAGGCTTCTTCCCGCACCACATCACGGCGAAGGAATACATCCGTTAACATGTCTAAATATGATCATGCATCCCGATGATGGACGGGATGAAATGATACAGGTCAGTACATATTGACGCTCATTGACCTTTGGTCCGGATGTAAACCACCGAGGACCATTCATACCCAAGTCACGCCCGATTCATGCATACCGGAAGTGACGTCATACACAACACCTGCGCACACTCACGCTTATTGATCTTTGTGATGCATCATGGGATTACTTTTTCTGTCCTCGGAAGGTCAAGTACCCCGTTGATTTTTACCCGGGGGAACAAATAAAATACGAAACTACGGCTATGAAAGTTTATCAATATGGTTTTAAATGCGGTGACTATACTACTAACATATCTACCAGGGAATTGAGGCACTTAGGTGTCCATGCACTTTTTTTTCTTAATCAGCATCCGCGCATGTATGCATCTGGAAATCCAGACAGGCTTACTAAATATATGGCCCAGAATAAAACGGGCTACTGGTACTTTATGAAAAATAATTCAGACAATATATATATACGTACCCTTTATTCGGTTGCTACTGTGCTTGGGGTCGTTATCTTGCTTGAAGCGCATGCTCTTTGGATATACGTCACGGGCGAATGGGAGAAGATTCTTGTCCAAATTGTTCTTAAACCCAACAGAATTGAGATAGTTGGTGAATACACAGATCTGCGTCGCACCTCTCCAAGTTGTTCTCCCCCAAAAATGCTCTTTAAAGGGAAGCTTTGGTTTTCCCACCTTCACAATAACAACATCTCCCTTCAGTCTGAATCGAAAGTTTCCGTTCCTACAACACTCGATCATGCTGACCTCATCATTAAATGAACGTCCAGAATATGTTGGCACTTCAAAAGATAAACAACACGTTTGACTTTGTTGATGGGCCTGACAAACTGACAATAGCGGCTCAATTTCTTCTTCCGTCCCAGTTTCTTCAATTGAAGTCGCATGGTGCTGCTGGTAACGCGTAGTCCGAAAATATGTTCTAACGTCGCCAATAGTTCTACAACGGTGATATCGCGGTTCATATCCAATGGTCGATCGCATTGAAATGGGAGGTGTCAGTCGAGGTTTCCTGCCAAGCAATGTAGAATCGGCCATGCCCGATTAACTCACGAGCATTTACTAAAAAAAAAGAGCCAGTCCCAAGGTGTATTCCATGCCACGGAGATCTCACAGTGAAACATATTCTGATCGAATGTATAGATTTTAAGAGTGTGAGAGATTCTTTTTATCAAGCAGCTACTTAAGAAGATAGTTTAACCTGGTAAAAGATGTTTTTTTCACTTTTTATGAAAGCAAATTTATTTTTTGGGCCCTTATAAATAACGAAAATTGTTCACAGCTTTCATCTCCGCTAATATATTGTAGTTTTTTGTAGAATATATGTTCCAGTTTTTGCACATTTGGTTTATTCGATCATGACAGAAGACTCTACCACCAAATAAGGACCAGGCAAGCCACCTCCGGAGACAACCGGGTTACCAAACACAAACTCACTTTTCAGTGCCACCCCAAATCCTCCGAAAGGGAAGATTTTCTATCAATGCACACTCAATTCAAAAATCAAAACACCAGATTCATCCCCTTTCCATTTCCCTATACACACGCAGCTTTCTCCGGATTGACTTACTCTTGGCTTTCGCCGACTTTTTTCTCGGCCTAATTCACATAATTCTCTTCGAAATTTATTGTACTATTGGCGCGTTATAACTTTTTTTTTTTTATTATTGTTACAGAAAAACTATACAGACATATAAACAATACACGACAGATAGATACTGGACACTAGCTTACATACACCCTCGCATACACACACTATTGCATTGCCATCTGTCCCCATTACCGCTAATGCCACTGAGCTTATTTACTTTCATGTCACGCCAAACATGTTAATAAGACTTTTTTATTCAAAAAAGCTCTGGAATATCATCCAATTTTTTGTAAAGTGACTCAATTTCCCATCTTTGGTAGCAATGTATTTCTCCAGAGAATAATGGTGTTTAAATGTGAACAGTAGAGCTTTGAAATCTAAATTGGTCTTAGCTATTTTCCGTGTGTAAATAAATTGTTTTGTCAGTAGCATCATCGTATTGAGGGCGATTTGAGTATTTCCCCAACCCAATATAATTTTTTCAGGAGTTATTGCCTTTCTTTAACCAAACAATTTTTTCAACCACACTTCCAAATCTGACCACAATTTTTTCACAATGGGACATTCCACAAATAAATGTTCAATCGTTTCGGGATTCAGACGCGTTATAACCTATTTCAAATTTTTTTTGTCTAGAGGAATTGCTGTATATATATTCACCGAGAAAATATAGCGTAAATATAGACCGCCAGCTCTATATATAGGGGAAAAATGAAAACATTATCGTCAAAACGTTAATTTGACAGTTGAGCGAACAGCTGATCCAAGCTGTACGGTAGCGTAGTACATGTACGCGGTTTTCAAAAACCTAGGCTATAGGAATAAAATGTATGCATGGGTTCTATTTCTTTGTGCTTTTTGTTAGAAGTCACTTTTCGATAGAGTTGGTAGCACTGAAAAGTGCTTTTAAAAAAATGTCAGGAAAAAAACATCGCCAGGAGAAACACTCTTATATTTGCCGCATCTTGGCAACACACATCGAGCAGATGGGGCATGCGTCATTGATATACATTGATTCATCGGACAGGGTGATGGCTCTGCTCGTCGCTCGTCTAGTTTAGCGATGCAGCATGCGCACACCGCGAAACATCTGCAAGGGAAGAGGGCAAATTTGGCATAGTGAGGCGTCGGTACTGTACAGTTAACACATAGCAGTTGCTTCAGGTTTGATGCTAATCCCCCCTGCAATCTGTGGACTTCCTGCGAATGGGTTATGAGGTCTTCCTGTTGACGGTTTGCTGTAATGTTCTTGTCTTCTTTCTTCGTTCCTTCTGTCTTTTCCTCCTCCATTACCTCGTTTGTGAAAAGCTCGTTAAGAATTTCATCGACCCAGCTAGGGCTCGTTGACAATGCTTTCGAAATCCATCGCTCCAGCCATCGCTTCATCTGTGGTAACCGACGATGGCACGCCAAGGTTTTTTATAGGGGGGGAAATTGGCTCCGTGCCACAACGGTCAGGCATGCCAATTCTTCGAGATGTCTTTTCACTTTTTATGGCAACATTTGCCCCAGTGACTCGGATATGAAAACATAAACCCAACACGGAAATATCTATCTCTCTCTCTCTCTCTCTCTGAGTGTCAGTTATAGTTCAGTTTTCTAAATATTTTGCGAATAAGCGTTTTGGGCTTTACTTTTACGTAATTATAAGATAGGAGATTATACATATTTTCACTGATTTACGGTAGCGTGTTTGGCTGGACGAGCAGCAAAAGTATACAACGCAAGTTATTGTTGCAACAGGACAACATTTGCCCCAGTGACTCAGATATGAAAACAAACATCCAACACGGAAATATCTCTCTCTGAGTGTCTGTTATAGCTCAGATTTGTAAATATTTATCGAACAACAGTTTTTGAAAATGACCCTTCTGTTTATCGGCACTGTGTTGTGAAAGGAAAGCATCCCTATGGGAGCGTGGAACTCTAGCTGGGCATCGGGTTTGAAACGCCTCCAAGATTTGCATTTCATTACTGTCCTGTATTGCTTCTTTCAAAATCTTCCTGTTAAAAACAGCCCCATGCATTCATGCTCGATTTGACTTAGCGAACTGTATTGACAACCGGAACATTCGCGCATACGTATCGCTCGAATGAGCGGATTCAGTTCATCCATATAGGTGTCGAAGAGTGTACTAGATAAACTCTACATGATAACTCCAGTCACCACTTCAGAAATGTCCGATGTCAACCCTTGAAGTTTACGCCACGAAGGTATTTGCAGCGCGAAACACTCAGGTAAGGGAATACGCATATCTTCCTTCAACTTAAATTTGCGAATATGCCCCAGCAAAATATTGGTGAACACACGTCGTCACCCGCATAAAATTTCGCTTCTGGGTGCCCGTGATGCTCAATGAGCCCCTCGACGCGCCTGTACAATGCCTGTACTTTTGCCAATGTGTCAAATGTCAACGCGGTGTGCTTAAGGCGTTTGTCGTCCCAGGCTGATGCATTAAAGTGCAATTGTTCATCTTTCACGGTTACAGTTAGATAGGAAGTGAGCTTCCAAGTGTTTATCCGGGCCGCCTGGTAGGCGATGTCCTTCACCTGGTGCACAGACACAGGGAATAGGGAACACGTCCCCCGCGTAAAATTTCGCTTCTGGGTGCCCGTGATGCTCAATGAGCGACTCGACGCCTCTGTACAATGTCTGTACCTTTTGCCCATGTCTCAAACGTCAACGCGATATGCTTAGGGGATTTGTCATCCCAGGCTGATGCATTTGTTCATCTTTCGCGATTACAGTTAAATAGGAAGTGAGCTGCCAAGTATTTATCCGGGCCGCCTGATAGGCCTGCTGGAAGATATCGTTCACCTGCTGGCCAGAGACTGGGAGTAGAACCTTTTCCTGTGCTTGCTGAGGCATTTTTAAGGATGCTAGTTGGGGACGGGCACGTTTGGCAGGTGGACCGGGCTCTTTCTTTGGTACCTGTACTCTCTTCGGAGATGTCGTAGTCGAGGAGTAAGATTTTATCTTCTGTTTCCTCGGATTGAAGTATAGACGCTATTCCTTCAGGCCATCCAAAAATAAATTCCTGTTTCCAGTAACGGGCATCTCCAAAAAGTGGGTAGGTAGGTAAGCAGGGATTTTTTTTTTTTTTATTTTTTTTCAACCTTCTGCACGAACACGGATGTTATCTGGCTATTACACAAAAACAAAACAAAATAGTGTTGTGAAATACTTTTATATTCATCAAAGTGTTTTTCTATACAGGGCAGACAACCCTGCCACCCATGTACACCATATTGCTGGATTGTCAGAGTGGGAAATCAGGGGATGATCAATCTGATTAAAATCCCATATCAGATTGTAACCGCTTTGCTGACCAGGATCTGACACCCTGACTATCTAAAACGTGTTCTCGTGGCCTCCTATGGCGAAACCATTACATCACTAACAAATCAATGGTAACGGTGAACCGTAGACAGCCGATCCCGGAATCCCAGACGAAACATGGCGGTGACATCAAGGATTCAGTATATTATTAAACTGTCAAGTTTGGGAGGAAGTTTCCCCTTCTCTATGCAACCACTGCACACTGGAAGAACAACTTTGAACTTCTTCATTTCTGGGTCACTGTCGACCAAAAGTTCAGTTCAAAAATATTTTGTTTATGAAAGTGAATAAAATTTGAAAATTTATATCTCCATGAAATACACAAACATCAGAAATTGCGTTTGTGTTTATATTTTTATAATTATACATGAAATTATGCATGCAAACTTCATGAAAACATGTTTTAATCTGTTTGAAAAAATGCTTCAACAAAAATAACATCGAAATTGTCATGGTCTGGTTTCAGATGTACGTAATCTCTGGCTGATAAAATTTATAGCTGATTGTAGTATACATTCCCTGGATAAAGATGATAATTTCCATAATTTATTTCATCCACATATTACTTATAAATTCAAGTTTTGATCTGGTAGAAATTTTCGTTGATATTGCGCGCAAAATAATGAAGTAGAAGGTTTTTTTCTCGTCTGATTCAATCGCGTCCATGCTCCGTTTCGCTGAACCGATTTCAATGAATGACGTCCCATTGTAAAGCCCATTCATGCAGCTTTTTTTCTCGTAGTACAATCACCATCGGATGGCCAGTGAAACGAAAGATTTGATTGGATTGAAAAAGGATGTTCAAACGATCTTTCTGATAAGACCGCTGCTTTGGGCAAGTGGATTAGATAAGAGCGTTCACGTGACGAAGGCGAGCCAATCGGGTTGCGTCATTCACCGCGGGTTTCGTTTGGAGAAATCGAAACAGAAAAGATGGAGCGAAATTCTGACAAGTTGGTGTCGGACAATAGTGCAGAATATTTGGGAAATAAATTTACCAAACGTATACGATCGTAGGAATTCTCAACAATGGATATATACCTGTACCTTGACAGAAAATTTGACAGAAAATATCTCGTGAATTTGTCAGATTTCTCAAGGAATCGGACGCCACTTCAAGGTATTTGAACATTTGCAAATGTCGGCCAAAACTGCGCGATTTTCTCAGATCTCTTCTCGGAATATAGTTTTATTTCGTTATATTTTTCATTCAATACGAAAATGCTTTATATATAATCGGATAGACAGCGATCTTATCTTTCGATATATGTATGGTTTACGTGATATTTCTTCCTGAATAGACCAGAAAAATAATTCCAACAGCAGTGTAATACGGCCAACTTCATTTGGAAATTTTCGTGGTTTTATTTTTTATCTGTGTTTTCAAACAACGATCTTGAAATAATTTTTCTGTTAGTCAAATCCAAATTTCGGAAATTGTTACGTGAGAAAATAAGCTTAGTAAACATATAGGCCTTTAATTACATTTGACAATGCTAAGATATGAAAATTCTATTTTCTCACGACAGTTATGTTTTGCGCCATATCCGCGGGTTTAGACGTTCCCAGGGAAGCAGTCTGGCGACGGCCCTATAGCCACTGCGGGTAGCGAATAAGTTGAACAAAATTTTTACCGACTTCAAACTTTTTTTTTCCAACGGATTTTTGTGGTCGGTCGAGTTACGGGAAACAGGACTATTATTATGGACGGCCTCATTTCCCGTCTTCCTCAGTGCCCCCAGGATGGCCTGAAATGCTAAGGGACCACGGCGCGGTATGTCGTCGATCAGGGCTCTGTTTCATCCCGTATTGGTCTTCTGCGCCATAATATCTTCCCAACTGGGTTTAGTGATTATGTTTTCCACCAGAAGCAGATCACATATATCAGCCACATGCTGCATCTCATCAATGATCTTGACACGGTGCTGCAGAAGCTTAGCTCAGTCGGATGAGTCCATGGCTCAGGTAGACAGGTGTTACTCAGGATGATACTGGGCAGGCAGTGGTCAGGTCGATAGCTTCGAATGGTCAGTGAACGATTTGGTACCGAGCTGCAAAATGAACCCCTTTTATAGGGGGAAAAATCGACACTGAGCCAATGGAACCCAGATGTTGGCTCCCACCCAATGGGCACCGGACCAGTATAAAACATGGCAACCAGCCAGTTGGATGAGTGTCAACGGGACCGGCAAGTTGGCATGCAGCCAATTGTTAAACTTGGCACCCAGCTAATGCTGATGCAATCCATTATGTACAGAACCTACAGGGTGGACGCCCAGGACACATCACTCTTTCTCGCGGAAGGACTTTTTTCCCCCCGAAGTGGATTCATTCGGTTCCACAACCGGATCACTTGAACCCTGATATCACTCCTCCGACATGGTCAACATACGCGTTTCTGATTGGTCGATAGGACGGTCACCTTCCCGCAGTTCCCCGCGTCCTGCACTTCCCAGAGGTCAAAGGTCAATAATCGTGTGAGCCAGCCAGATCACTCACACAGACACGTAGGCGCCATCAGGTGTTCTTGCGTGCGGCCGGATAACCTGCGCAGGCGTGCGGCCGTCTGCCCGAGGCATTATTTTGTCCCTGGAGGCTTCTTCCCGCACCGCATCACCACCAGACCACATCACGGCGAAGGAATACACCCGCTAACATGTTCAAACATGAACATGCATCCCGATGATGGACGTCAGTACATATTGACGCTCATTGACCTTTGGTGCTGATGTAAACCACGGAGGACCATTCATACGCAGGTCACGCCCGATTGCATGCATAGCAGAAGTGACGTCGTACACAACATCTGCGCACACTCACGCTTATTGACCTTTGATGAGGCATCATGGGATAGAGTGCACTCAGAGGTCGAAGGTCACGGATAGTATATATAGCTTTTATATACCTTGGGACTACTTGGAAGGTCAAGTACCCCGTTGAATTTTCCCCGGGAACAAATCAAATACCAAACTACGGCTATGAATAAACTTTATCGATATGGTTTTAAATGCGGTGACTATACTACTAACATATCTACCAGGGAATTGAGGCACTTAGGTGTCCATGCACTTATTTTTCTTAATCAGGAAATTCAGACAGGCCCAGAATAAAACGGGCTACTGTTTGGGTGGTGGAGGAAGCCGGAGTACCCGGAGAGAACCACCGCCCTTCGACAAGTAACTGACAAACTTTCATACATGGACCAGCTGGGCTCGAACCCGTGCCGGTTCAGCGGTGTGAGGCTAGCGGTCACCAGCGAAGCATCTTAGACCACTCGGCCATCGAGGGCCCCCTCCTATATTCGGTTGCTACTGTGCTTGGGATCGTTATCTTGATTGAAGCGCATGCTCTTTGGATATACGTCACGGGCGAATGAGAGAAGATTCTTGTCCAAATTGTTCTTAAACCCAACAGAATTGAGATAGTCGGTGTATACACAGATCTGCGTCGCACCTCTCCAAGTTGTTCTCCCCCAAAAACTCACTTTAAAGGGAAGCTTCGGTTTTCCCACCTTCACAATAACAACATCTCCCTTCAGTCTGAATCAAAAGTTTCCGTTTCCTATACAACACTCGATGCTGGCCTGACCCTTAAATAAACGTCCAGAATATCTTTAAAAGACAAACAACACGTTCGACTTCGTTGATGGGGCTGACAAACTGACAATAGCGGCTCAATTTCTTCTTCCATCCCATTTCTCCAATTGAGGTCGCATGGTGCTTCTGGTCAAAAACCGGTAAATATTCGCCTAACTTAATATGTAGTAAATTGGCCGAGCAGATCTTGAGAAAACTATATTCGCCGCCACAAATGACCCTTCACACCAGGTAGCCTGGCCTTTCCGCTCAAACATATGGAAAATTCAGCATACAGTCCCACCATTTTTTCGAGATGAGACCGCCGGGAATAGGTTATCCAGCCCGACACCATTACGGCAAACTTTTGAGGCGCCAATCAAACTAGCCCAGATTGTTTCCCCGATTAAAATTTGAAAAGGTGGTTTTGATATATTTTAGAGTCAAATATTATAGAAACATTGTAAAATACGTCAGACAATTTCTGGCCCAGTCAGGCATAATGGCCAATCAATGTTCGCCGGAAGTGAAGTCCTGATAATAATCTTGGACCCACTCACGTCAATGGAGGTTTGTGAACTACAAATAAGTAAATCTGTTCAGATTCCAATAAACTTTGTGTGACCGAACCAAAAACTATCATATACATATACAAATATAAAGGTTTTGCTTCTGATACTCGCAAAGTTATCGATTGTCACATTAAAGTGACATTTCCCTTAATATATGGACCCATGAGTAGTCAAATTACAAGCGTCTAGTCCGTCATTCATAATCCATCCGCGTCCATAATCCAAAGACCTGTTCCATTTTCCATATAACAGTATTAGCACCAAATTCAAAAAGACAATCATAGTATACATAAACATAGGCTTGTTTCCTGCAAGAGAGAAGCGGTCAACAGTTTTCAATGATGCCGGCAAGACATCATGATGTTCCAAAAATATCAAATCCGTATCGCTGATCAGTATTCTTAATCCATAATATTCGTTATAAAGTCGTCATCTAAAAAAGATGTATCTCAATCATGCTTTGATTGTGACTGTTCATATGAGAACCTTGAGGATCTTGAAGTACATGGGTTCATACGGCCCCTAGCCCCGGGTTAAGCGGAATTAGACACAAGTTACGCAACGTAGCGCCATAGATCTTGCACGCTACGTTCGTACTTTGCTATCAGCATGCGATATGTATCGCCAAATTTGAGTGGAGGCCCTTGGTGGAATAACCATGTTTTATAAGTTTCTGCAACAATGTTTTGTGACGTTGATTAAAATCATCACATTTAACACAGGATCTAGGAAATGCTACTAAGCGAGATATGTATACGCCATATGCAGGTCCCACTGGAATATTACTATCCAGATAGGGATAGTTTACGATGTCGAAATTGTAATCATCTCTTTTGTCATAAAGTCGACGAGAGAATGCCCGCTTCATTTTTATAGAGATAGAGATCTAAATAAGATGTGCCGGTAGAGCTATCTGTAGTTTCCTTCAAATCCAGTAAAGGTGGATATATATCCTTCACTGTTTCATTTATATAGCGATTATCCACAGCGAGAAGATCGTCTATATAGCGTTTGGTGAATGAGAAGGAATGGGCTTTGAATGGATCAGTTTTTGAAAGCGCTTGCATATGGTCATATTCATAAGAGAACAGATACAAGTCAGCCAACAGCGGTGCACAATTATTACCCATTGGAATACCTATATGCTGCTCATATATTGTGTTGCCAAATTTCGCATAGATATTTTTAATGAGAAATTCAAGCAACTCTATAAACAAAGAAACATCCCATGAATGATATATCTTGTATGTAGTCGAGCTAAAGAATGCTTTATGGCATCCGTCATTAATATATCTACGATCATTTTTCTTGAACACAGATACTATTAATGAACTTATACGGTCAATAAGGTCCTGATGAGGGATTGTAGTATAGAGAGTCGAGAAATCCCATGTGGATACATGTCTGTACGGTATGTGACCTTTAGCATCAGGTTCTTCCGTAAGACATTTTGAGTTTTTCAATATCCACATACATTCAACGCCAGAGTTCTTAGAAATAGTGGCGCAATACCTTTCCCAAAATGCTTTTACCTCCTGGAGGGCCCTCGTCAATAGAGTTGAAAGAAGCTTGGTGCAGCTTCTAGAACCAGCTATGAAGCTGTATGTATGGTGATTTATGCATTTTGGGAGCCGGAGTCCAGTACATTTTTGGTATGTCGTTATGATTGGTTGGAAGACAAATACCTCTTTCCCTGAGAAACTTTTTGTGATTGTTAAATAAATCTGCCAGAGTAAATACTGTTTGGGAGTAAGTAGACGTATTTGATGAAGGTATGTCTACACTCAGTTCTTTAACCAGCACCTGGTAATAGTAATATTTACATATGAATATTATATTATTCGGAGCTTTGTCTGCTGGGACTATGACGAATTTACTCTGGAGATTTGCTAGAACTTCTTGCGAAATGAGGTTTCTCAGTACTTGTTTTGCTTGGGGAAAAGTACTGTCAATATGGCGGATTGTTTCAACGACCTTGTTCTTGGTGAGGTCCAGCCAATCAGCGAGTGCTGTAGGTACAACTTTTTCTCGCTTAGACCAATCAATAACGTACTGTTCTAATGCAGACAGGACTATCTTCTGGTCGGCCTTCATATTTATTCTTCTTGGCTCTCTATATTTAGGTCCTTTCATCAGGAGTAATTTCAGATCCTTATCACTCACCACATCAAGGTCACCAGTCAATATGTTTGCATGGTGTATAGATAAAGTTCGACAATTCACAATCACAACTATAGCCTCCTGACGTGTATATGTTCCAGTCAAACTCCCTGACGGCATTGGAGTAATTGAATATTTTGGTGGCTATAGATTTAGTGTACTTATATGAAATGCAAGGAGGTTCTTAAAATAGTTTGGTACAGCGTTGCGTACCTCTGGATCATTCAGGATTCGAGGTGAATTAATGATGTCCAGTCCTTTATTTAAGTAGTTGAGTTTCAAGAAAAGCCGATCTTGAGATGTTTCGATTATGTTCACTGGACGATACTACCGAAAATAAGCTATATCTTGACATACTTTAATGATTTTTGATGGTATTATATTTCCTGAAGACGCAGATTGTTGTATATCTCTGGCTATTTGATCTAAAGCTCTCAGAGGTAACGCATACAGAACTGTACGTAAACTATGTATACTATTGGGTGTGTTAGTTAAACCCACTAAGTAATTTAAAGTGACATGATCGTGAATCATCGAAGTATTAAACTTTCGCCAACCATGGCTGCGATATCTCCGTTGATGGGGTTTAAATAGTTGGGTATTGTTGGTTATATTTGAACGGCGGTTTGTAGCATTGCCGAACCCACTGACATTATCATTTAAACCAAACGGAAAAACTGACCCAAGTTCTAGCATCCAGAATAATTCCCGCTCTCGGATTTTTCTCTCAAATCCAAAAGGGGAATCCTTAGTAGATGGATAGACAACGTCTATGATCTGAATACTAAAGTTATCCCAGCCGTGGTCGGGTCCAAAAAAATGCTTACCAGCAATTGCTTTTTCCTAACGGATTTTCTGTGACCATTCACCCTAAGATGGAGTCTTTGGGTGGTCTTGTTGACCACACTTCTTACAGGAAACTAAATAAATACAGTTTGTAGTAGAACAACTAAGATCAACATACGAGTTAACAGAATATTAGTTACCAGTTAACGCAGAACTAAATGAAGCTGAAGTATTAAAGAGTGGACACGTGAGACATCCACGATGTCCACACTTAGAAATTTTGAAATTATTACATGTAGAATTCGGTGCTAAACAATCATCAAGCGCAATATTACAAGGTTTGATGTCGTGGCCTTGCTTTGCTGTCAGAAATATATCTGTTATTTGGATTGAAAAAGGTCTTAGTGCATTTCGTACTATTAGAGACTCGGCCGAGAAACCTGCACTAAGGTTCCTCGGGTCTGTCTTCATATATTTTCTTATAGTTGTGTTCATTATGATTGTAGGGTGTGCAGGGGCCCGACCTCAGTTGTCCACCAGCAGAATCCAGGCATACACAGGTTAAAATTACAAGCGTCTAGTCCGTCATTCATAATCCAGCCGTCGTCCATTAGAGAATATCCGCGTCCATAATCCAAAGACCTATTCCATATTCCATATAACAGTATTAGCACCAAATTCAAAAAGACAATCATAGTATACATAAACATAGGCTTGTTTCCTGCAAGAGAGAAGCGGTCGACAGTTTTCAATGATGCCGGCAAGACATCATGATGTTCCAAAAATATCAAATCCGTATCGCTGATCAGTATTCTTAATCCATAATGTTCGTTATAGAGTCGTCATCTAAAAAAGATGTATCTCAGTCACGCTTTGATGATTGTGACTGTTCATATGAGCACCATGAGGATCTTGAAGTTCATGGGTTCATACGGCCCCTAGCCCCGGGTTAAGCGGAATTAGACACAAGTTACGAAACGTAGCGCCATAGATCTTGCACGCTACGTTCGTATTTTGCTATCAGCATGCGATATGTATCGCCAAATTTGAGAAACTTTGAGTGGAGGCGCTTGGTGGAATAGCCCTGTTTTATAAGTTTCTGCAACAATGTTTTGTGACGTTGATTAAAATCATCACATTTAACACAGGATCTAGGAAATGCTACTAAGCGAGATATGTATACGCCATATGCAGGTCCCACTGGAATATTACTATCCAGATAGGGATAGTTTACGATGTCGAAATTGTAATCATCTCTTTTGTCATAAAGTCGACGAGAGAATGCCCGCTTCATTTTTATAGAGATAGAGATCTAAATAAGATGTGCCGGTAGAGCTATCTGTAGTTTCCTTCAAATCCAGTAAAGGTGGATATATATCCTTCACTGTTTCATTTATATAGCGATTATCCACAGCGAGAAGATCGTCTATATAGCGTTTGGTGAATGAGAAGGAATGGGCTTTGAATGGATCAGTTTTTGAAAGCGCTTGCATATGGTCATATTCATAAGAGAACAGATACAAGTCAGCCAACAGCGGTGCACGATTATTACCCATTGGAATACCTATATGCTGCTCATATATTGTGTTGCCAAATTTCGCATAGATATTTTTAATGAGAAATTCAAGCAACTCTATAAACAAAGAAACATCCCATGAATGATATATCTTGTATGTAGTCGAGCTAAAGAATGCTTTATGGCATCCGACATTAATATATCTACGATCATTTTTCTTGAACACAGATACTATTAATGAACTTATACGGTCAATAAGGTCCTGATGAGGGATTGTAGTATAGAGTCGAGAAATCCCATGTGGATACATGTCTGTACGGTATGTGACCTTTAGCATCAAGTTCTTCCGTAAGACATTTTGAGTTTTCAATATCCACATACATTCAACGCCAGAGTTCTTAGAAATAGTGGCGCAATACCTTTCCCAAAATGCTTTTACCTCCTGGAGGGCCCTCGTCAATAGAGTTGAAAGAAGCTTGGTGCAGCTTCTAGAACCAGCTATGAAGCTAGCTTTGTATGGTGATTTATGCATTTTGGGAGCCGGAGTCCAGTACATTTTTGGTATGTCGTTATGATTGGTTGGAAGACAAATACCTCTTTCCCTGAGAAACTTTTTGTGATTGTTAAATAAATCTGCCAGAGTAAATACTGTTTGGGAGTAAGTAGACGTATTTGATGAAGGTATGTCTACACTCAGTTCTTTAACCAGCACCTGGTAATAGTAATATTTACATATGAATATTATATTATTCGGAGCTTTGTCTGCTGGGACTATGACGAATTTACTCTGGAGATTTGCTAGAACTTCTTGCGAAATGAGGTTTCTCAGTACTTGTTTTGCTTGGGGAAAAGTACTGTCAATATGGCGGATTGTTTCAACGATCTTGTTCTTGGTGAGGTCCAGCCAATCAGCGAGTGCTGTAGGTACAACTTTTTCTCGCTTAGACCAATCAATAACGTACTGTTCTAATGCAGACAGGACTATCTTCTGGTCGGCCTTCATATTTATTCTTCTTGGCTCTCTATATTTAGGTCCTTTCATCAGGAGTAATTTCAGATCCTTATCACTCACCACATCAAGGTCACCAGTCAATATGTTTGCATGGTGTATAGATAAAGTTCGACAATTCACAATCACAACTATAGCCTCCTGACGTGTATATGTTCCAGTCAAACTCCCTGACGGCATTGGAGTAATTGAATATTTTGGTGGCTATAGATTTAGTGTACTTATATGAAATGCAAGGAGGTTCTTAAAATAGTTTGGTACAGCGTTGCGTACCTCTGGATCATTCAGGATTCGAGGTGAATTAATGATGTCCAGTCCTTTATTTAAGTAGTTGAGTTTCAAGAAAAGCCGATCTTGAGATGTTTCGATTATGTTCACTGGACGATACTACCGAAAATAAGCTATATCTTGACATACTTTAATGATTTTTGATGGTATTATATTTCCTGAAGACGCAGATTGTTGTATATCTCTGGCTATTTGATCTAAAGCTCTCAGAGGTAACGCATACAGAACTGTACGTAAACTATGTATACTATTGGGTGTGTTAGTTAAACCCACTAAGTAATTTAAAGTGACATGATCGTGAATCATCGAAGTATTAAACTTTCGCCAACCATGGCTGCGATATCTCCGTTGATGGGGTTTAAATAGTTGGGTATTGTTGGTTATATTTGAACGGCGGTTTGTAGCATTGCCGAACCCACTGACATTATCATTTAAACCAAACGGAAAAACTGACCCAAGTTCTAGCATCCAGAATAATTCCCGCTCTCGGATTTTTCTCTCAAATCCAAAAGGGGAATCCTTAGTAGATGGATAGACAACGTCTATGATCTGAATACTAAAGTTATCCCAGCCGTGGTCGGGTCCAAAAAAATGCTTACCAGCAATTGCTTTTTCCTAACGGATTTTCTGTGACCATTCACCCTAAGATGGAGTCTTTGGGTGGTCTTGTTGACCACACTTCTTACAGGAAACTAAATAAATACAGTTTGTAGTAGAACAACTAAGATCAACATACGAGTTAACAGAATATTAGTTACCAGTTAACGCAGAACTAAATGAAGCTGAAGTATTAAAGAGTGGACACGTGAGACATCCACGATGTCCACACTTAGAAATTTTGAAATTATTACATGTAGAATTCGGTGCTAAACAATCATCAAGCGCAATATTACAAGGTTTGATGTCGTGGCCTTGCTTTGCTGTCAGAAATATATCTGTTATTTGGATTGAAAAAGGTCTTAGTGCATTTCGTACTATTAGAGACTCGGCCGAGAAACCTGCACTAAGGTTCCTCGGGTCTGTCTTCATATATTTTCTTATAGTTGTGTTCATTATGATTGTAGGGTGTGCAGGGGCCCGACCTCGTGGACAACTTGTCCACCAGCAGAATCCAGGCATACACAGGTTAAAATTACAAGCGTCTAGTCCGTCATTCATAATCCAGCCGTCGTCCATTAGAGAATATCCGCGTCCATAATCCAAAGACCTATTCCATTTTCCATATAACAGTATTAGCACCAAATTCAAAAAGACAATCATAGTATACAAAAACATAGGCTTGTTTCCTGTCAACAGTTTTCAATGATGCCGGCAAGACATCATGATGTTCCAAAAATATCAAATCCGTATCGCTGATCAGTATTCTTAATCCATAATGTTCGTTATAGAGTCGTCATCTAAAAAAGATGTATCTCAGTCACGCTTTGATGATTGTGACTGTTCATATGAGCACCATGAGGATCTTGAAGTTCATGGGTTCATACGGCCCCTAGCCCCGGGTTAAGCGGAATTAGACACAAGTTACGAAACGTAGCGCCATAGATCTTGCACACTACGTTCGTATTTTGCTATCAGCATGCGATATGTATCGCCAAATCATGAGTGGAGGCGCTTGGTGGGATAGCCCTGTTTTATAAGTTTCTGCAACAATGTTTTGTGACGTTGATTAAAATCATCACATTTAACACAGGATCTAGGAAATGCTACTAAGCGAGATATGTATACGCCATATGCAGGTCCCACTGGAATATTACTATCCAGATAGGGATAGTTTACGATGTCGAAATTGTAATCATCTCTTTTGTCATAAAGTCGACGAGAGAGAATGCCTGCTTCATTTTTATAGAGATATAGATCTAAATAAGATGTGCCGGTAGGGCTATCTGTAGTTTCCTTCAAATCCAGTGAAGGTGAACACTTATTCAAATATTTCACCCCAAAATATTATTTAATAATTTATTTTCTGGATTTTTAGTTTGTACACTTACAGACGTTAACTACAGTCCCCCGAATTGTATCTGTACACGCATGAGATAACGATTATTAACACAAATTCGACCCTCCCTCCCACCATTGTAGAGGGGAAATAAAAGCAAACTTTTACCGCTAATTTGTATCATATCTCAAGTTAGAATCCGATGAACGCCCTTTCATGCAGTTATTTGACAAACCGGACCAGTGTTATTGTGCAATGATTAAAGTTTGGGAATATACTGACCTAATTTAATGGGTGAGCTTACTGACCAGAACGATCGCTGATGGGGGGGGGGGGTGGAGTCAATAAACGGAATTCGCAAGTAAACGTTTCCACAGCACAGAATATATCAACGAATGGCTTGAAAATAACTGTACTGACACAATAACTCAGTTTCTTTATAGAAGTCAAACAATATTAAAATTGGGCTGCAAACACAGAAATTCCAGCGCGGGTGACCGCAATAGACTAAAAATGTAAACGTTTAGGCTTGATAACATTCTATCCGACCTGAACAAGCGAAAAATTGGCTGAAAATAGGCATTTATATCTGATTCTGTACCTCTCTGGAGGAAAAAGGCACTTAAGCATGTGACAATGAAGAAAGACCGATTTTCGTTTTTCTCCTACAGGTCACAAACCACTAAATATTCGCCTTACTTAATATGTAGTAAATTGGCCGAGCACATCCTGAGAAAACTATATTCCCTGATATTCGCCGCCACAAATGACCCACCACACCAGGTAGCCTGGCCTTCCCGCTCAAACATGGAAAATTCAGCATACATTCCCCACCATTTTTTCGTGATGAGACCGCCGGGAATATGGTTATCCAGACCGACACCATTACGGAAAATTTCGGAGGTGCCAATCAAACTGGCCCACATTTTGATATATTTTAAAGTCAAATATTATAGAAACATTTTGACCAATCAATGTTCGCCGGAAGCGAAGTCCTGATAATAATCTTGGGCCCACTCACGTCAATGGAGGTTTGTGACCTTCTGATAACGCGTAGTCCGAAAATATGTTCTAACGTCGCCAATAGTTCTACAACGGTGATATCGCGGTTCATATCCAATGGTCGATCGCATTGAGATGGAAGGTGTCAGTCGAGGTTTCCTGCCAGGCAATGTAGAATCGGCCATACCCGATTAACTCACGAGCATTTACTTAAAAAATAGCCAGTCCCAAGGTGTATTCCATGCCACGAAGATCTCACAGTGAAACATATTCTGATCGAATGTATAGATTTTAAGAGTGTGTTTTTTGTTGATCGCTGGGTTGCTCGATCGTCGCTATATAGATGAAATATTGCTGAATGCGAAGTTAAACCTTAATTCTCTGTGTCTCGTTTTACTCTAATAATGGCTCTACACGGTTGGGAATTCCGTTTACTTGCATCGTTGTCAACTCAAATGACCAGAAGCTGTATACAACTCGGGGTTGGCTTACTAAGTGTTTGGCTTGAATACTTAGTATTTTGTTTGATCGTCGCTATATAGCTGAAATATTGCTGAATGCGGCATTAAACTTTAATTCTCTCTCTCTCTCTTTGGTTACTGCCTTTTTTTGGCCCCCAATAGTTGTTCATAGATATTAAGATTGTAAGAAATTCTTTTTATCGAGCGACCACTGTGGAAGATCTTTTTAGTCGGTTGAGGGAGGACTGTGTCTTGGCTTACTTGAGAAAAATCGGGTTGTTGCTTAAGTTTTAATGTGTGTATGTTTTAATGTGTTGGATTAATAAGTTATTGGCTTGAGTACTTTGAATTTTGTTTGATCGTCGCTACAAAGTTGAAATATTGCTGAACGCGAAGTTAAAACTTCTCTCTCTCTCTTACTCCAATACAAATGACTCTACATGGTTGAGAATCCTGTTTACGCGGGTCGTTGTCTACTCAGTAACTAGAAGCCGCTTCATCCATGTATACAACTTAGGGCACTCTCTTCTTCAGGTGGTGGATAAACTGCTGCCACATGCTTGGGTTAACACTCTTCCAGACGTCCCAGATACCAGTAACCAGTTCTTCCTCCATAATTGGTTTAACTCGTTCCAGAAGAGATCACACCATCTCGGTGGGCTTCATGTCGGGTGATTCTGGGCGTGGGTGGGGGGGGGGGGGATTGCGCCAGTGATGGATCCCGTGATCTTTCAAGAAAGCTGAAACATAAAAGCCTATTTTAGGGTATATCTGTCGTTTTGGGAATAATACTCAATGAGAGTGGTCGAAGAGATCCTGCATGATCCTGAAACATTAAATATGCGGCATCGAATCTGGTATCCATAATATCTCAGTAGCAAGTTCGAAAGGATTTCATTTCTTGTTTTCTCTATGTATGAGGGATAGAAAGGTAACATGATGACAGCTACAAGAAGGGCATATATAATACTGAAAGTCCGATCACAACAAATAAAGCGGTGTCAATTAAGATAAACGAAAGATGCCCCTTTTCTGTCATAGCCATTGACAGAAATGAGATAGAATGTGTTTATAAACGTTTATGTAATTATTTTATCCTCTTGGTAAGTCTATTTATACAGATGTTTCTAAAGATGGTGAGAGAGTAGCATGTGCTACTATCTTTATTTCCTGTCGACTACCAGGGAAAAGTTTGGTATTCACTGCAGAAGTTAAACTTATATTGTAGGCTTTGGAACGAATTGGGTCCACTAAATAGAAAAAAATATGTCATATTCTCAGATTCACTGTCATGTCTTCAAGCGATTAAAAGTGGAACTTCTACTCATCCAACTATCTTGATTATTCTACAATTAAATAACTAGATTTGATCAACAGATTAATATCGTGTTTTGTTGGTTGCCTAGTCACGTTGGCATCAAAGGTAATATTGAGGCTGATAGAAAGGCTAAGGCAGCCCTAGATGATGAGGTTGATCCTGATGGAATCCCATATAGCGATTTCAGAGCCTCTATTTGTACTCATGTGAGACAGCTGTTCCAGTCTTTATGGGATGCTGTGAATAATAACAATCTCAGGAGTTCAAAACACTGTAGGCTATACTCATCTGAACAGCCAGAAACGTTTCGATCAGACCATGATCAGGCGATGTAGAATCGGCCATACACGATTAACTCACGAACATTCACTAAAAAAAAAGAGCCAGTCCTAAGGTGTATTCTATGCCACGAAGATCTCGCAGTGAAACATATTCTTATCGACTGCATAGATTTTAAGATTGTAAGAGATTCTTTTTATCAAGCGACTACTTTGGAAGATCTTTTTAGTCGGGTGAGAGAGGACTGTGTCTTGGGTTATTTGACAGAAATCGGTGTGTTGCATATGTTTAATGTGTTGGATTACTAAGTTATTGGCTTGAGTACTTAGAATTTTGTTTGATCGTCGCTATATAGCTGAAATATTGCTGAACGCGACATTAAACCTTAATTCTCTCTCTCCTTGATAATGATTACGGTACATGCTTTTCTATAGGAACACTTACGCGTGAACCCGTGGGTTCCCGGGGATTGACCTGAGGTGTCATGCATACTCCAGGTCATGGTAAGTATTGGCCTCAGTCCCCCAGAGAGCTTGTCGTAAGAGGCGACTAACTGGGGCACGCGTGGGGTTCCCGGGTGTGAGAAGGAATAGGACCCCACCCGTGTGGCTTCCGGGTGTGAAAAGGAATAGGAACCAAACGTCGTGATATGACTGAAATAGTGTTGAAAGCGACGTTAAATGTTATTCACTCAGTCAAATATCGATATTTTAACTCGACTGGTCTGGATATATACAAGTGCAATATATCTACCAGGGAACTGAGGCATCTAGGTGTCCATTCAATGTTTTCCTTATCAGCATTTGCGCATATATGCATCTGGGAATCCAAATAGACTTACTAAATATATGGCCGAGAATAAAAGGGGCTACTGGTACTATATGGAAAATAATTAAGACAGTATATATACGTACCCTTTTTCGGTTGCTAGTGTGCTTGGGGTAGTTAACTTGCATGAGCGCATGCTGTTTGGTTATACATCGTTGGCGAATGGGAGAAGATTCTGGTCCAAATTGTCCTTAAACCCAACAGAATTTAGATAACACAAGGCTATTCTATGGATAACAACTTCTTCATTGCTGTAGAAAAAATAGAAAGAATTGAGATAGCCGGTGAATTCACAGATCTGCGTCGCACCTCTCCAAGTTGCTCTCCCCCAAAAATGCACGTCAAAGGGGAGCTTAAGTTTTCTCACCTTCAGAATAAAATCTTCTCCCTTTAGCCTGAGTCGAAGATTTTCTCTCCTACAACACTCGATGGTGGCCTCGTCCTTAAATAAACATCCAGAAAATCTTCGCATTTTAAGACGAAGCAGACGTTTGACTTCGTTGACGGGCCTGGCGACCTGACAGTATCGATTCAATTTCTTCTTTCATCCCAGTTTCTTCAATTGAAGTCGCATGGTGCTTCTGGTAATGCGTAGTCCGAAAATATGACCAGATGCTTGAGTTTGTTGATGGGCCTAACGATGTCATAGCGGCTCAATTTCTTCTTCCATCCCAGTTTCTTCAATTGAAGTCGCATGGTGCTTCTGGTAATGCGTAGTCCGAAAATATGACCAGATGCTTGAGTTTGTTGATGGGCCTAACGATGTCATAGCGGCTCAATTTCTTCTTCCATTCCAGTTTCTTCAATTGAAGTCGCATGGTGCTTCTGGTAATGCGTAGTCCGAAAATGTGTTGTAACATCGCTAATAGTTCTACAATGGTGATATCGCGGTCCATAAAATATATCCAATGGCGTTGAAATGAACGGTTGTCACTCGAGGTTTCCTGACAGGCGATGTAGAATCGGTCATACCCGATTAACTCGCGATCATATACTAAAAAAGAAACAAGCACCAAGGTGTATTTCAATGCCACGAAGATCTTTTTTTTTCAGAATACTTTGATCCCATTGACCCGTTCTTCTTTCTTGGTTTTATTTCTTTTACCAGATAGCGTTTTAGCATCGACCAGACCATCTCGAATGATTATTATATTTTCTGTGTAAACTCTGTCAATAAAATAGCCCCATGGGGATTCCGGTGATTGGCCTGGGATGTCGTTGTGCACACTGCAGGTCATGGTAAGAATAAACCTCAGCTCCTCAGAGAGCTTGTCGTAAGAGCCGACTAACTAAGGCACCTGTGGAGTTCCCGGGTGTTAAAAGGAATAGGACCCCACCCGTGTGGTTCCCGGGTGTGAAAAGGAATAGGACCCAACGTCGTGAGTGTCCTGTTCTCAGATTCACTGTCCTGCCTTCAAGCGATTAAAAGTGGAACTTTATCGAGCAGGTATTTTGGAAGATCTTTTTAGTCGAGTAAAAGAATATTGAATTTTAGATTATTTGAGAGATCGGTTTGTTGTATAAATTTTAATGTATGTACATGTTTTTAATGCATCAGTTTACTGAATTATTAAATTGAATACTTAGAATTTCGTTTGATCGTCGCTATATAGTTGAAATATTGCTGAACGCGATGATAAACCTTAATTTTCTCTCTCTTGAGGTTTGAATACTCAAAAACTGAAGAATGTATAGATGTAAAAAGATAATTTTAATTGCAAATAAAATGCATGTTTGTAATGTATCATTCATCACAAATTTAGATATATTTGAGAAAATTATAATTAAAATAGGCTGACAAGGATAACCCTAGTTGAGACTAAAATTTAATAAAAAGGACTAAAAGAAAAATAAAAAATGAGGGCAATGCACTTGGATTATCACCCAGCTGTGATACAATTTAAGTCCGATCATTAATATTTTAAATTTTTATTATACTAAAGAGATTGAAAAAAATAATATCATATATACAGATATCTTAATAAATAATTTCATATTTTCATTAGTTGATATCTAGAATTAAGGAATAATCGCCAAATGAGGAGTTAAATGTGACCAGTTGCAGTTAAGTTATATTTTATAACATGGCCACAATATAGTGTAGTATGAAAGAAAATTGGTCCGTACAGCACTCAAAAAAGGAACCTAGCTACTGTTGGAGGTGTACAGAATCTAAGATAAGTTTGGCTAACTCCATCAGTTTATGTACCTGAAAAATTCTAGTGAGAAATCGTCCAAGTAAACATCATGGATGGCAAACCTATTCAGGTGATATTGGGAACCTGGTAACTTTGTCTGGATGCGGACGTTTAGCCTTAATTTCTCTCTCTCTCTCTCTCTCTCTCTCTCTCTCTCTCTCTAATTGCTGCGTGTGATACTAGGAAACTCGTTAAGTTGTGGCGGAAGTACATACAATATTCTTGTCTCCCCTTTCCCACTGACAATAGACGGTCATTTACAACGCTTGTATACAGTGCGCCCTCAAATCTCAGGATCTGTACTATTTTTACAGGTTTTCTGTAAACGTCTTGATTATTATCATAAATTGACACTTCACATGTCTAGGAAGTACTATATACGTCTGATAAGCTTGAAAACTGCTGACTGACTGCTACGAAAAGCCCCTACTGAACTACAAAGAGACGACACTCGGTCTCGAGGCAAATTGCTGCTATTGCTATAGCGACTCGTTAAGTGGTGGCGCTATTGCATGAACAATTGTCTCCCCTTTCCCACTAACCATACACAGTTATATACTATATCCCTTGTCCTATATAGATATCTAATAGTTTACATTGTAGTTGCAGCGCTGCAATCTAAAAAAATATATACAAAAAATCACAGGAAGGGGATAAAATCTAAGGAAATAGGTATAGCATAGCATGAAAATTAAAGTATGAGACACCATAAGCATGTAATGGAATTGAGTGAGTGCTGGTACGGGTCAGGATATGAACAGCATAATATGTTTTTGGTTGGTTAGGATAGTGTTGAAAGAACTTATCTAGAAATTTGTTTTTCATTTTATATAAACACTTCGATTCCCAGCGATAACCCTTACTGTAATATTTTATATCAGGGTACACTTTATACATGTACAAATGCTGAACGCTTGTGCGTTGCATTGACTGGACTTATCGGTGTAGATTCCATCACCCAAATCTCTTAATTGCTGGTTGGTAGAGGTGATGCGAGTTAGTTCAGATTTTGCCTTGGATAAAATGTTTGGTATATCATTTTCTTGTAGTTCTATGTATGTACTGTTATCACTTAGCTGCCTGAGACATTCTGTAAGACACCATTCACAATGTTTGGTATATCATTTTCTTGTAGTTCTATGTATGTACTGTTATCACTTAGCTGCCTGAGACATTCTGTAAGACACCATTCAGTGGAATTGATAGAAAATCCTCAATTTTATCTGCTGTATTAACTATAACATCATTTATATTAGCCAGATCTCTAAGTTCTTGCATGCATGTTGTGGGAATAAGCTGTTTCTTGGGGGCTCT